>CANSNZ010001084.1:580000-582500 GCA_947646795.1 Beta lomatogona
TTCTTTTCTTTTCTTTTTTCATTTTTCGGTTGATTAAAAATTAAATGGATCTTGGGTACAAGACCCATCATACAAATCTGGGTTTGAGGCCTCATATGAACTGGAAGCTTGAGAAGATGCTTGAGAAGATTTTAAGTGATGGAAGTAAGAATTTCCCTCTGGAGACATATAAGTGCCTTGAGTGATTTTTGACAAATATGGAGATAAAGGTTCGGAATGTTTGATTCCTGTGGAAAAATAATTAGTAAAGGTAGTAGGGAAAGCAACAATGGTGTTGCCGTAATGGATAAAAGTAATAATATCTGGATAATTAATGTAATGGTTGATATTTCTAAGTATTGAAAGGAAACCACGAGCTTGAGTCTTAAAGGGGTTTAGAAATAAAGGGCTAAAAATGTAAAGTGGATTCTGATTCGGAAGAGGATGGGATGGAAAGTTGATGAGAATTAGATAATGAGCAGGTTTGATAGTCGCATTATCCATCTCAACATTGGCACAGATAATTTCTTCATAAATCCATTCAAGTTGCCTGATGGAGTTTAATGTAGAAAATATATATTATTGGATTTTGGAGAATTCTCGAAAAATCTGTGTTTGAGGGTTTGGAGTGTCATAAAATTTGCGAACTAATCCATATCTCCATGTAAGGAAATATGGGTTGTTGGATTGAAGGTCATTGGACCATAAGTAAAACCCATTATTGAAAACACCAGTTTGTCCCCATAAATGCCAGTAATAACGCTAGAAGATAACATGTTTTTTAAGAAAGATGGCGAAATGCTGGTTAAAACGAGCGGTTTTGACCTTTTGGTAAATAATGCGTTGGATATCTTCAGGTAATTGTTGAATATAGGAAATGAGTTGGTTGGATTTTGTATCTGATGGTGGTGGAAGATGGATTTGAGTGCGGTGTTGTTTGGTAATGGAAAAAGAACGATATAATTTTGGAAGTCGTTGGAGATGGTATTTTGGAAGTTGATGCCAAACTTTAGGATGTTTTGGATTTCTCATGTTGAATGTCCCTGCAAAAATTCACGAGTTAGAAAATCAGGAACAGAATTAGTTTATCCTCGTATAAATTCTATATCAAAATCAAAAGCAGATAAAATTGCCTGCCATCGTGCAAAGTTTTGTTTGGAAACAATATTCTGAACATCCTTTTGAAGAATTTCTTTAGCGAATTTACAATCAACTCATAAAAGAAATTTTTTGCAATAAAGGTCATCTTGAAATTTGGAAATACAAAGAACTATGGATAACACTTCTTTTCTGACAGTGGAGTAACCCTTTTGAGCGCCTATCCATAAACCGGAATGGAAACGAACTATTTGTTCTATTTTGGATTCTAATCTTTGTTTGAGAATACCTCCATAACCATCATCAGAGGCATCGGTTTCTACAATCATAAAAGCATTTGAATTTGGTAGACCTAAACATGGAAGCGTTTTGACTCTAGACTTAAGCCTACGAACAATGTTAGTATGTTCATTTGTCCAAAGACAAGGATTATTTCGGAGACGTTTGTATAAAGGAGCACAAAATTTTCTTAAATTTGGAAAGAAGTCAGATATAATTTAAGCATCCAAGAAATCGTTGTAGTTGAGTTTTTTCTTTAATTTCATCTGGAAATTTATCAGCAAACTCAATTGCTCTTGCAATTGGTTTTATAGTTCCCTGATAAATATTATGACCAAGAAAATGAATTTTTGGAGCAGAAATAACTAAACCATTTTTCTTGATGATTTAGAGAAATGTGTGTAAATGCTTGAAATGTTGGTCAATAGAATTGGAAAAAACAAGAACATCATCAATATAAACAACAGTAAATGAATTTTATGGAGTAAAAATATCATTCATAATATTTTGAAATTCTGATGGAGCATTCTTTAAACCAAAAGGCATTACATTCCATTCATAATGTCCAAATGGAACTGTAAAAGCAGTTTTATAACGATCTGTTTCAGCAATTTGAATTTGCCAAAAGCCACTTTTCATATTAAATTTGGAAAATATTTTGGAATCATAAAGCCTATTAAGAAGATCCTTTTTATTAGGAATTGGATAACGAATCCATTGAAGGACCTTATTAAGAGGTTTATAATTAATAACTAGTCTTGGAACACCTCGTTCTTTTTCTGCCTGATTCATGACATAGAAGGCAGCGCAAGACCAAGGAGATTTGGAAGGTCACATTAACTTCTTTTCAAGAAGTACTTGAATTTCTTTTTTACAAGTTTCAAGTAATTCTAGGTTCATTTGAATTGGTCGAGCCTAAGTAGGAATTTGTCTTTCTGAAAAATCCTTTTCATAAGGAAGGAAAACAATATGCTTCTTTCTTTCCCAAAAAGCATTTGGAATATCTGCACAAACTTCGTGTTGAAGTATCTCTTGGAAATCTTTTATTTTTTGTTGAATATGAGGATTTTATAATTGCTGTTCTATCCTTTGAAAAGATATTTCTTCTTTTAAAAGGAAATCTGCTTCCTTTTTGATGAAATCA
>CANSNZ010001084.1:1830000-1995000 GCA_947646795.1 Beta lomatogona
AGCAAAAAATTAGATGCTTCCACCATAAAATGAAATGAAACTAATAAAGAAAAAAATAACAATAAGAAAACTGAACAAAGTAATAAACAACAATAAGAAAACTGAACAAAAAAAAAAAAATTGAAACTAATTAAGAAAAAAAAATCTGAGATATAGAAGAATTACAAGAAACAAGAATTACACTACACTGAACAAACGAAAATATCAACCTCTATAAAATTTAACTAAAAAATTTAAGTGAAAAAACAAAAAATAAAGAAAACAAAAGATCTGAAAATCGTCGTCCACAATCCGGCAACCAAACGTCGTCCAAAACCGTCGTTGTCGCCGGCAACCAATCGTAGTTGAAAATCGCACAAACAAAATCGCCGGCAACCAATCGTCGTTGAAAATCGTCCAGATCTGAAAATCCAACCAAAATTGAGAAAATTCGAAAACAAAAATGAAAAAATGGTGGAAAAAACAGACATGAACTGACCGGAACTCGCGCGAAGGAGAGAGAGAGCATCTTCAAGCTTCTTTAACCCTAAATAAACTTCAATTTCGCCTGAATCGGAAGAAGAAGAAGAATCTAGGTCGACTTCGATGAGGCGAGCTTTGGAGGAGAGAACTCGAGAGGAGAGAGAAATTGGGAGGAGATTGGAAGTTAGGGTTTTGGATAATTGACGCGCCATTGATGATGAAGATTCGAGGAGAGAGAAAATGAGGATGAAATTGGGGGAAATCGAAATGGTGGGTTTGGGCTGCGCTTTTCGGACGGAATTCCGGCAACCCTTTTGAGGAAAGAAGTACTGGAGATGGAGAATGGCGAGTGAGGGAGAGGGAGAGGGAGAGGGAGAGGCGTGAAAGAAATGAGAGGGAGAGGCGTGAGGCTGAACTGATGAGAGGGAAAGGAGTGAAATGAGGCTGAAACCCTAAAATAAACTCTTTTTATATTAATTTAAAAGCCTATTGCTGCGGTTTTTTGTAGGAACCGCAGCAATAAGTCCAAATAATATTTTTTTATATTATTTTAATATATTGCTGCGGTTTTTGACAGAAACCGCAGCAATATCTTTGGTCAAATTTCAAAAAAAATTCTCTAAAACCATATTGCTGCGGTTTTCGGCGGAAACCGCAGCAATATGGGTATTTTTTTTTTTACGTGATATATTGCTGCGTATGGGTAAAACCGCAGGAATATCACCGCAACAATAAACAATTATTCTACTAGTGTCTCATGAATTGACACCTATTATTAACAAGCAACGATCAGGCTCTCGGCATTCAACTGCGCTGAAACTAGATATGAACAAAGTGTATGATCGGGTTAGTTGGTTGTATTCTTAAAACTCTAGCAGCTTATGGTTTTCCACCACATTGGGTTCAAATGATTCAGCAATGTATTTCTACCGTCTCATACCAAATTCTTATCAACAGAGCTGCAACACAGTCGTTCATTCCACAATGTGGCCTCCGTCAGGGGGATCCTTTCTCACCTTATCTTTTCTTATTATGCATGGATATCCTTTCAAGAATGACCACACTTGCTACAGAGATTCGACAAGTTTAAGGTAGAAAAGTTGGTAAATAGGGGCCTACTATCTCTCATCTATTTTTTTGCAGATGATGCACTCTTTTTCTTCCAAGCTTCGAAGGAGGCGTGCACTTCACTTAATTCTACCATTACAAGATTTTGTAATATATCTGGTCAGGTGCTTAATCTCCATAAATCTTTTGTGAAGTTTAGCCCGAATATTCAACCCGATCACCAGCAAACTTATAAAGGTATTCTTCGGATGGAGGACCAGTCTTCTCTTGGCAAATATCTTGGGGCAACAATTGATATACAAGGGTCCAAAGTCCACCATTTCACTCCCATTCTTGATAAGATCTCAACCAAAATCTCACGGTGGAGTCATTGCACTTTGTCTCAACCAGCAAGTTAATAATTATTAACTCCAATTTGGTGGCCTCAATTATGCACCAATTATCTGTTTTCCACATGCCTGCTACCATAGTTAACAAATTGGATGCGATGATTGCTCGATTCTTCTGGTGTAATCATCTTCAGCAAGGTATTCATTGGAAGAAAAGAGATGTTCTCTATCAACCTCGAGGCCATGGAGGCCTAGATTGGGTATTCGTAACATAGGCATCTTCAACAAGGCTTTGCTTATGAAGAAAGTGTGGCGAATATATCAACATCTACAACTTTTACTAGCTAAAGTTTTCTGCTCTCCACATTCGCAAAGCTCATGGATCAGGTCGAGTAAACATAAATTATCTTGGGGTCGTAAAAGTTTGTTGATGGCAAGCCAAACGTTGAAGGCTAGTTGTGCATGGAAGGTTGGAAACGGGAATTCTATAAAGGCTGCGAAGCAGCCTTGGGTTAACTGGAAGATACCTATTTTTCGGGATTGCATTTCATTAAGGGAGGCAGCAAACCTTACAATAGCAAACCTCATTCTTCCGGATAATCATGGATGGGACATTCGGAAAATTCATAACTTATTCGTTCCTAGCAATGCCCAACAAATCAAAGGTATTAAACTCCCCTCTAACTCTGCAATGAATGATGTTCCAAACTGGCCTTTCACGCGTTCAGGGAACTACTCTACAAAGACAAGATACAAATTTTTATTACAACAACAACAAAAAGAAAATCACAGCATGACGACACAAATGAACATGAAATTCTTTCGTATCGTTTGGGGTTTGAACATCATGCCTAAATAGAAACTTTTTATTTGGAATCTATTGCATAATTGCCTTGCTACGCAGTCTTATCTCTCTCGTAGTGGTATTGGGATATCAGATCAATGTACTACTTGTCTGTACGATGGCGAGGATTCTCAACACCTTTTCCCTTTTTTTCCCTTAGCCATTGAAGCATGGGCTGAATGTAGCCTTCCGATAGTTCCACAAGATCATCCTCAATTCTCGTTCCCTACTTGGCTAAAATATTAGATTGAAAAGTTCCGAAAGGAGGATGGTTTCCATGGTACTCGTTTGCCTTTGTTTATTGGTACCCTTTGGGCTATTTGGAAGACTAGAAATGATCAAATATTCAGAATGGTTCGGGCTACCTTACCCATGCTAAGAGCTCATATCAGAGACAGTGAATTGCAACACCAAACTTATGCCCATTCTGAGCCTCAACCAACCCCCCTAGCGCCTGACCCATCTTATTTTCCCCCACCGGGTTTTATTTTCACCAATCTTGGCCAACATGAGCAAGGCGGACCAGATATCATTGTTAAACTCGATGGTTCTTATGATCAAGCTGCAGGTCTCGGAGGAGCAGCTTGGGTGGTCGTAAACCAACATACGTCGAACATACTCCAGCAAGGCACGCCTATCTATGCCTCGTCAGCTCTTTACATTGAAACTGCAGCTTGCCTACATGCTCTTAATTGGGCTCGGGAGAATGGATACTCTAATATCCTACTCTACATAGACTCACAATTATTAGTACGACTTCTGGCATCCAGGGGAAGCACCGACATCACAATTCGTCATACACTGGAAGCAATCCGAGAAACGGCTTATGAAAGTCAGCACGAACCAGGTCAATCAAGCACACGTTTTAGCTCGTAGATCTAGGGTGCACAGACTTAATTTCGTTTAATTTGCTTTGTATGTTTTTTCCGATGTCACACAGTATGCGTATTTGTCGCGGCAAATAACAAGTGATTTCTTAAATAGGAATACACAGTTACACACGAGTCCGGATCCTCTAGAGTTTTAATAAAACTCTACAATGTAGAGTTGTATCTTAACCATAGGTTTTAAAATCAAGGGCCCATATTGGTGGGAAGGGGAAAATTAGGGGGTGGATTTTGATGAGAAAAGAGAGGGGGGATTTTGGAAAGGTAATATATGAGACATTGATTTTTTATTCAATGGTTGATATAGCTCAAACTCTACCTTGTAGAGTTATTTTCGAACTCTAGAGGATCCAAACACGTTACACACTCCATATATATATATGTGAAACTGAACATTATCAGGAATAACAAGTGATTGATTATGTTGGATATATATTAATAATATATTAGTATGTTGGAACTACGAATAGCAAAAAGTCAAGCTAATAAGTGTTACTTATAACCGTTGGCATTATAGGAGCTCAAATCTTGTATTAAGGAATGCATATCAGAATATGATGATCCACCAATCTCAACAGCCTTTCTTGCCAATTCTTTCAGCTTCTTTGCCTTACTTCTTAGCTCTAAAGCCTCTTCACCCACCATAACCTTCCGTATAGCGTCCTTAATATCTTCCAATTTCACATTAACCTCCACAATTCTACTCCACTTCTTAGCTCCGACAGCAACCCCGGTCTTCAAAACATCAGTCACTAATTTCTTATTATAAAATTGCTCGGCAAACACGGGCCAAGTAACCATAGGAACCCCACATGATATCCCTTCCAGTGTCGAGTTCCACCCACAATGAGTTACGAAAGCACCTATTGCTTCATGGTCCAAAATTAGCACTTGGGGTGCCCATCCCCTTATAATTAGTCCTTTTCCTTCCATCCTGTCCTCAAACCCATGTGGTAACCACTCTTCAATTATCTCCTCCTCAACATTCTCTTTGCCTTTCCTTACCACCCATATGAAATCTTGCTCGGAAGCTTCTAGACCCATTCCAATCTCATGGAGTTGCGAGTTTGGAACTTCAGCCAAGCTACCAAAGCAAATGTAAACGACGGACTTAGGCTTCTTTGGATCAAGCCACTTTAAGCATTCATGCTCATTAATTGAAGAATCCTTCCCTCTTTGAAACTTAGCTTCATTTTCGCGGTTGCATAATGAAACAGGACCAATATGCCATGCCTTCCTACCCATGACGTTTCTATAATACCCCACATATTCGGGCTCTAGCTCATAAAAGCTATTCATAATAACCCCAAAGCCATTCTCCTCGGCCTCCATGGCATGGACTAAAATCTTCATCCATGCATCATTGATCTCCTTATCTCCTTTTCCTCTCATCATATCAGGTAGTCGAGATCTTGTAAGTTTTATTTCATGAGGAAGGTTGGGAACCAAAAATTCCTCGTCGTCCGACAAAAGTGATTTGTGTGGCTCATATTTGAACATTGTGTGCATCATACAAAGTGCAAAGTAGCTACAACCATGAAATACTATCCTTGGTATGCTGAATGTGGCTGCAACATCATTAGTGAAAGGCATGAGCATATCCGTGACTATGCAATTAGGCCTGTGTTTCTCTAAGAATTTCTCGAATGATTCTTGTAGCAACTCGGTGGCCTTGAGAAACTTGACAGCCATTTGATCGGAAGTAAATTGGTCGAAATTTTCGAGACCCTCTGGAAGGCCAGCTTCCTTGGAAGGAAATGGGATGATTTCGACGTCGATTTGAGGGCCAAGACTCTTGTAACTTTCAAGTGGTTTTGTGAAACATGGTGCATTAAGAGGGGTTGTGATGATAGTAGTTTTAACATGGTGGGCTGCAAAGAGTTTTGCTATGTCTAGAGTTGGGATCAGATGGCCAGCAGCCATAAGTGGGAAGAAGACTACGTGAAGCCTTTGTGGTTCGGCGCCCATATTTAAAGGTTTTCCTCAATTGACAAAAAACTGATCTTTTAAGCTGATTTAAGTTTGTGAATGAGGAAATTAAGTGTGGTAAGTTGCTATATATATATATGGTGAAAATTGAAGGGGGGGGTGTTTGAGATTGCCTTGTTATATCTCACTCCACACGTCACTATATTTGCCATCTATTGTATAATTATATGGATCTTGCTAGCTAACCAACACCCCGAGGCATTGTATAAGTACTAAATATATTTTCATAAATGGTATAAATCTTGGAATGAATTCCAAAATCACGCGTTAATCGGTATAATTAATACTAGCATTTTTTTGCACGCTACTGCGTGCGTATCATATTAATTTTTTTTTCTCAATTAGTTATTAATCAGTGTTACAAAAAGTTGAGTTGAACAAACATTTATAATTATTTTTAGTTTTTTAAATATGTTTTTCTTAAATCAATGTTTCGTTGGTTTTTTAGTTATTTATTGATCATTTTTCAAATATAGTATTGAGAGAAGGAAATATATATAAAGCATAAGAAAGCTTGTGCTCAAATAAAATGGAAGAATTTGTGTATCAGATTTAGTCGTTGAATATTATAAAGTGGAAGAGTTTGATCTATATAATAGAGATTACCGAATAATAATCAACATTTAGGTTTTAAAGTATTATCAGTATAATTATTAATATGAAATTCAAGTTTTTATTTTTTCTTCTGATTGTGTCAATCAAGTTATATTGTCAATTTAATTTTTTATTAGAGTTTTTCACACATATGTAAGAAGAGGAAATCAGTATCTTTAATCTAATATTTAATTGAAATTTCAAATTCAATTCCATTGTTAACTTGTTCGATATATATTGCAAGTAGGAAGAAGAAAAAATTATTTAATATATATGACAATTTAAATTCATTAATGCTATGTTTGGATGGCAAGATTTCATTTCAAATTCTGAATTTGGATGAAATCTATTGTTTGGATGGCATGGAATTTGAAATTATGGAATTTGTCCAAATTCTTATCAAAAGCCTATATTAGTAGAATTTGAAATTCAAGCTATTACCTTGTCTTTTGAAATTCTCTCCTCATACATATCCAACTCCATGAGTATCTATATCCCAACTTCACTCATTTCTCTCTCATTTACTAAACCCATACTTTTTCTCTCTCCTCCATCAAACCCCAATTTCTCTCTCCTCTATCAAACCCCCTTTACAAAACAGTGATTAGGAATTGAAATACAAACTTTAAATTCCAGATTTCAATTCCATTATTTGAAATGAAATACAAGTTTCCAAACACTACCTAAGGGTATATCAAATTTTTTGTAAGGGGACACCATCTTCCCCCGTCCCTTCACTTTAGATTCATTTAATATTTTTATTTTTAATCATTATATATATATATATATATATATATATATATATATATATATATATATATATATATATATATATATGTATATATATATATATATATATGTATATATGTATATTTTTTTTAATATTTCCATTGTTACCTTTTGCCTAATTATATATATGTATATTTTTTCATTAATGCCTTATATAATAAAGATTGAACCATTGAACTGAAGAATATATGAATATATATACAATAATGATATGCTGTTTGGTGTTTTAGCATGGAGTTTGAGTTAAAGTAGCGAAATATTAGGAATATTATGGATAATAAAGATATGATAATATCTTAAGGATATATTATTATCTTTGGGAAATATTATCTTAGGAATATTTTCAATAGGTATATGATTAGTATTAGGAATAAGATATCTTTTAGAGATACTTTCCTAGTAGGAGTCCCTTTGTACTGCATTATATATATAGTACTCATAGTTCATTATTGAATACACATAAATAATATAAGCTCTTAACATGGTATCCGAGCCAATCGATCATTGAAGGACCTTAAATACGTTTCCGCTTTCCTACCGATAGGCGATGTAAGCTGTACATACGCCTGCCTGTTGGATCTTGTTTGTTATTGTCTTGTGTGCAAATCTCTCTAAGAGGTTACTTACCATTTGGACCTTCCAAGCTCCAAAAATATTGTAGAAGATGACTTTCAACATATATGAATTCCTTTTCTTAATGATTGTGCGAATGAGTCGCAGACATTCTTTTGATGTTTTTTTCCCTTTTTTTCCATTAAAAAAGGGAAAATTTACGATTGTTTGATAGAAAAAGTGTTCGGTCGGTTGATATATTTTGTATGAGGATTAACATGTATACGTCCCTTACCTAATTGGTATTTTTTTCTGCTCTCCCTGTGTCATGAGACAGGGCATATTGGTTCACCTTGTACCATGAGACAGGGCAAATGTTTTTTTCTTCTTGATAATGTGTTGTGAGCATGGTTTTGCTAAGCAAAACCAGTATTTGAAAAGAGCTCGAGTTTGCTCAAGAAAAGTCAGAATCTGATGTGAGGGTGCTTTGCTCAAGAAAACATAAACACTACCGTTACGAAAAGAATGACGTTCCCATTTTGTTAAAATATTTGGTGAGTTCGAAAAGATTGGCGTTCTCATCAAGAAGAAGAAAAAAAATCAGCGTGTTTGAAAAGAATGGTAATCTTGTTCAATATATATGTCGTTTGATCTTGATTATGTTTTTTATTTCTCCAATCGTAATGTTCTTACTACCATTACGATTGCGGAAGGGTATTAGGAATATCACGGATAATAAAGATATGATAATATCTGTAGGATATATTATCATTTTTGGAAAATATTATCTTAGGAATATTTTCAATGAGTATATGATTTGTATTAGGAATAAGATATCATTTAGAGATAGTTTCCTTGTAGGAGTCCTTTTATATTCCTTTATATATATATATACATATATATTTTTGAAGAGAGTAGAAATTTCATTAATTGAAGGCCAAACGGCATCTACAATAAGTATTAAAGAAAAAACATGATATAATCAGACAAGATCAAATCAAATTCGTCTTCGAAGAAACTACAATGAACCAAATCTAGCAATACAGCACATCCCCCTTGTATTTGCTGAATCACGCAGCTATTGATGAGAAAGTCTATCATTTTGACATAGTTTGGGGAAGAAAATTCTTGATTTAACCATGTTGACCACATCTGAATTTCCAATACTTCAATGTTGATGGTCTTGAACTTCAACCAATAGGAACAATTTCTCGTACCAATTTTTAAACTTCCACGTGGGACGAGAATAAAACTAAACTCCAAACTCCCATGTAAGGAGAGAAATAACCCAAAAATTGGGTAGAAAACTTTCAAAAAGAGAGAGAATGGAAGATTATTATCAACAAAAAAACAAAAACTAGAAGAAAAAAGAAGAATTGTGGGCTTACCACCATCGAAAGGATGATGGCATCCCCAAACTAGAAGAAAAGGAGTAGGGTTTTTTGAGGAGGGAGAGGAGAGAGGAGAGAGAAGGAGGCTATACTCCTCTGTATATATTATACTCATTATTCATTATTGAACACACATAAATAATATAAGCTCTTATTATTTTCTCCTTTTCAGAAACTTAACAAGAAAGTTGTGTACACCAAAAGTTAGAGTTTTAATACGAGGGAGTAGTTTCGATAAAAAAAAAATAGAAGGAATTAGAATTCTAGCTGCCACAAAATAACATTTATGCAGATGAAGATAATTTTGTTAACCATAAACCCAAATAAATGTTTCATCCTTCTCTCTCCTCTTTTCTCTCTCCTCCACATCATTTTCACAAACCATTTCCAATTTAACTCTTAACCATGAACCAATAAACAATGGTTCACCACTCTCTCTCATCCTTTTTTTAATTTCCTACACCACCAGATTTACTCTCTCTTCAATTAATTCCATGGAGTTGTATTAATTTAGTGTAAAACCAACTTATGCTGATTAATTGTAATTAATTCTTATAATTATTAATTTATAATTACTAATTTTTATTATATAATAATTATCAGTTCAGTTCAGTTCCTATATTATTATCGTTACTATTAATTAGTTATAATTTAATTCAGTTCAGTTCAGTTGTTTTATGCCGAAGAGAACAAGCCCTAATTATTATAAATTAATTAATTATTAATTTTTTCTGAAAAATTGCAAGCTAAACCAAAATTATGTAAAGAAAGTATGATAATAGGAGGAGAAGAGAAAATTGAAATTGTGAATAAAGTATAGTAAAATGGGTGTCTGTTCATTGAGAATGAAAAATTATGAATTTTGGCAATTTTTTTTTATTTTTTTGAATTTTATTTTCTGAAATATTAACGTTATAAAATTTGTAATGTTAATAATAACATAACCAATCGGAACTTGCCAAATGGCTCGGCATAAGTGGGTAGCACATGAATTCTGGCGCGCGTCAGAATTCCTGCAGGCCCAGTTGGCTTTCTATGGTTTTCTCTACTGCTGATCCACTAGCTTCGTGACACGTGTCGTTCTTGAATTTTTTTGCTTTTTTTTCCTTCCCAGCGACAGCGTGGCCCTTTTCTTTTCCTTCAGGAACTATTAGGTTTTCCAAATTGGTTCACCTCGATCCATGCACGAACTATCTTGGGTTCATAATTAAGCAAAAAAAGTTGGTACAAGGCAATGACCCATTTTTTGGTTCATGGTTAAAAATGCTCTAAGAAATGACGATAATGAATAGAGCTCAAATCTTCTGTTCCACATTTGTGTATCACTTGTGTGCTATTAATTTCTATAGATTTCTTAAAAAGTATTTTTAAAACTTAAATATTAAATGGTAGGCCGTAATAATAATAATAACCAATAAGAAACAGTGACACACAAGTGGTACACTAAAAGTTGAGCATAAAATTTTGATTGCAATGAATGGCAGTACGATGATGTAAAATCTTATTAAATTTGTTATAATGTAGCATATTTGTTCAAAACATTTGTTTTTCCGAGTTTCATATGGATCATATATTCTTTACATGTTTAGGTACTTGATTGACAATTTTTCTTTTTTTTTCCGTGACTAGAAAATTTCCGACTAAAAAGTAACTCGGAGGTGATGAGTATCAATATCTTGTGATAAAGAGGAAAGCTATGGAAAATTATGGATCTTTTCAATTTCATAAAAGTTTATAAGTATATAAACAATAAAGAGGAGAGGAAAGCAATTTGCACCAAGTGTCTTTTGAGTTTGTTTTTTTTATATATACACTAGAAAGCTTTAAAAATGACAAAAAGAGAACCTGAAGTATGGGTTCCGGAAAGTTGTGGTCTAGCCGTCTAGGTTGGGGCCTGGAGCTTCTAGATAGAAGAAAGAAGACACAAATGAGTTGTTTGTAGTTCTTTGTTTTATCATATTACTGCTCGAGTGCTCGTGGCACTGCAATGCATGCCCATGCATGTGAGGCTGAAACACATCAGATCTTTTGGATCATATCTTTATGGCGGATTCTTCTTTGTCCTCTACCCTGTTACTACAAATCTATAATTGGTTTTATTTGAATTTTTATTTCCGTTAGGATCACTAAGAATCGCGATTGAGGATAATCCATAAAAAATTACGTACAAGCTTAGATAATGACTAGTGATTATTATGCGTAAATAACTAAAAGAAAGAACAATGAAATAAAATCAAGAATAAAAACTATAAGAAAATAATATTATTTATGATATATTCATAACTTTTGAAGACCTTGTGCATTTTCATAATTTTCAATTTATGATTATAAATAACACCATATAATGATAGAACTATGTTGAACATTAAAGGGGTCTCAGATACACGAGCAGAAAGAGCGACTGCTCAGGGCCCCTACCTATATATTTTATTTTTATGAGTTTATTAGATCATAGATGGAAAAAATTATCTACAATCTATGTATTTTTTTTTCTATAAATCATAACTTATTTTAGTATTATGTTTGGTATATCCTTACTATTTTGTTATATCTAAGATGTCTCGTTCCTGCAAGTGAAAATAACATTGAAGTATTCAAGAAAGTTAATAATTTTTTCAAGCATTTTTTATCTAAAATTTAATTTAGTAATTAAAAATATGAGATTATGGATCCTTTCTATTTCCCCATAGGGCCAATGTTTAATGCCTGTCATAGGGCCCGAAATTGTCCCAGACGGCTCTGTTGCACATACCCTAATAAATAGTACATAAGAAATTTTTTAGTATAATTCCAAGTACAATATTTCCTCCATTTCAGTAAAGACATAATGTTGAGAAGGATGGATATTAATGAAAAAGTACACTCATGGATAGATGTAAAAAAGAGAGAGAAAACAGATCTCAAAAAGGAATATTGTGAAAAACATACACTGATTTTGAATAAAGAAAATGATTTAGGATTAAACATTAAGCTTGTTGCGAGAAAGGAAGAGTGCTACTTGAGTAATTTTAGCCCTAGTGTAATCCCCAAATAAGAATATCAATAAAAAACAATTCGGTGTTGATTGTCAAAAAACATTTTTATAATTTTTTACACTTAAAAAGAATTTCTGCAATGCAATATTTTTTTTTTGTGCAAAACGAGAGGCAAGCCTCCTGAAAAAACAACTAAAAACAAACAAAGGAAACTATGGGGGACAAAACATGGCATAGCCATGCCTACAACGTCCTCAAATAAAATTCTACGTAAATTTCAAGGGGGGAACTTGAATCAACTCTGTTTTGTTGTTTTGGGTGACACCTTGATTCACCAACCAATCTACATTAATGTTTCCTTCTTGATAGCAATGGATTATCTTCACTTCCCATCCTGAATCTGCTGTTGTTTTCCTGCATTGTTGTATTATATGAGTGCATTCAGCGCCATAATGTTTTGTGCCATCAAGTACCCATACTGTTGCTTGATTGTTCATCTGAATCTGTGGTCTATGTATCCCCATCCTTTTAGCCAATTCCAAACCAAATTCTACTGCTCCAACTTCAGCCATGAAAGAACGACATGGGCCAAAGTTTAAGGAGTAAGCATAATGTAACTTCGCTGTACTATCACGAATCTAACCTCCTACCTCTGCTGGATCTGGTGAACCTTTGGTCGCTCCATCTGAGTTGAGTACCATCCATCACTGAGGAGGAACTTGCCATCTAATATAAGTTTCACGTCTCGTAATGTTAGTATTACCTTGTTCTATAATAGTATCCCCTAGCGTTCTACAAGCCTCTTCAAACAGTGCGAGGAGAAATCTTAACACATCAACAGGGAGCTCATGGTTGTGAATAAAGGTAACACACAATTCCTCCAGCGCCATAGCCACCATATTACAATAGCAAAGAAAACAGGCTAGGTTTCTAGTGCTAAGTCCTGGCGAGATTGGTATTTGATGTTTCTCCTAGCCATTGTTGGATGTTGCCAGTTGTAGACACATAATCGTGTCTCCCCATTTAAGGCCCAATGGTAGAAACATACCGCGGTTTTAATTGGCCTGACCAGACGGAAGAGCATTCCGAAGAGCCAACCTAGAATTAATTTAAAGTGTATTTTAAAGTCTTATTTTAAAGCCCAATTAATTATTCATGATAATCAATTGTATTATGTGCCCATAAAAATATTTTGAGTCCATCTAAAATATTTTAAACCCAATCTTTTGATAAAGCCCGATTAATTATTCAATGACAATTAATTGTTTTTCTTTATTATTTTAAATAAATATTTTTAGACATAAATAAAATTGAAATCATATTTTTTTATTGAATTTCCGGATTTCAAAAGATAAAAGAATATCTAAAAAACGCGTTTAACAAAAAAGCCTGACAACATGTGTTGGACATAAGCGGTGCGCCCACATTGGTTGCATCGTGTCAGGCGCACCAATATGCGCCTGACACGTGGCTCTGTGCGTCACACAGAGACTTGCGCCTGGTGCACTCCTTTGTGCGACGCATAGGCTAGCAATTTTATCTTTTTGTTTAAACGCGTGCCTCGTGTGCGCAGCTGATTGGTCATGTTGCGTGAGGCACACCAATATGCGTCTAACACGTGTAACTGTGCATTACACAGAGACGAGCGCTTGGCGCATTCTCTACGTGACGCGCATGTTTTGTTTTCCTATAAATAGGCCTTGATTTTGAAAGCCACGGTTTTCCATATGCTTTAAAACACTTTTCACACGATTTAAAACTTCGAATACACTTGTGCTCTCAACTTACGAAATCTCACATACTCGCACATACTTTACAAACACAGACAAACACAATCAAACACAGACAAACACAATCAAACACACACATACTTTCGTACTTTCATCGATCTTTTGGGTTTAAGATTGCTTCTCCAAAAGGTCGTTATGCTCTTAGATCTAAGCCGCATAGATATAATTCTAAGGGTCCGTGAAGAATCTCTTCTATTTTATTTATTGAAGTTACTAACGATTTCTGTCCAAGATGTAGATAATTAATAAATAAACGTTCTTTGTATATTCTAACCTCTTTTTTCTTATTTATCTATTTTTATTATATCCATATCATTATGATTGTCCTGTTATGCTTTCATCACCACACAGGTTATTATTGCTTGTCAATATCTAAGGAACTGTTCTAATTAAATCAGATAATATGGACAACCTGCTAGGAACCTTGTAATATTGATTGCTTAATAACATATTACTAAAAAAAATAGTCTTTATGTGTTTCTTGAACCAACCTAGACTAATCTTTTTAGGGTGTATGATAATTATTATGTGGTTGTTATTCTGCATAAAAATTGTTACGAATCGATATTTAGTAGAGGTCAACAATGAGAGACATGGTTCCTGACCATGTTCGTACCCTCACCTCTAAACGCCATTTTTGGTTCATTGACCATCTATGGAGTCAAGACGGGGAAATCTATATTGGATAAGTCCCTAAGATGTTCCTATGGTTTCCCAAATATCCAATTAGGTTTATGAGTCTTCCTTTAAAGACTTGTTGGCGACTTCAGAACGTATTTAATAAAAACGGTTTTTTCACCAAGTACCCCCGAGTTTTAGAAAAATTCACCTGGTACCCTCCATGTTTTCAAAATTCACCAGGTACCCCTAAGTTTCAAACTAATACATTCAAATACCCTTAATGACTAACGGCGATTAACGCCGTTAGTCTTAAATCTCATTAAACCCTAATTAGCCCTAATTAACCTAACTAAACCCTAACATCTAACTTCTAATCCTACCTAACCCTAACCTCTAATTTCAAACCTTAACCCTAACCCTAACCCCACTACCACCCAACCACAACCCCATCCCCATCCCCTCCACCCACCCCACCCTACCCCCTGCAGTTAGGGATGACAATGGGTCCAGGACCCTACCCGAACCCACCCAGACCCTACCCTAAAATTAGGGTATGGGTCTTAATTTTTTGGACCCTATGGGTAAGGGTAAGGTTTGGGTCTTGGTCCTATCGGGTAAGGGTATGGTAAGGGTCCAACCCTCAAATACCCATACCCTACCCAAACCCTACCCATAGACCCATCTAAACTAAAATATATATTTTTATTTTTTAAAATTAAATATATATTAAATTAAATATATATATATATATATCCTTCCAACATACTTCTAATAAAACTAAAACCCTCCCTCAGTTAGGAACCCTAGCCGCAAATCGCAATCACGTAAAAATATATTTATTTCTATTTTGATGTATGAGACTTTTGGGATATGCAAAAAATACGTATTGGTATGGAATGTACGTGATATTACGTGTGCTAATTGCAAAATTAATATATGAAATTGTGCTTAACGATTATATATAAATGTGAAAATGTAAGCGGATTTATTTTTGTGTTGGACCCATTTTAGACCCTAGACCCTACCCAGACCCTATCGGTCCCTACGGGTACGGGTAAGGGTCCTAAAAAATTTAACCCTGTGGGTATGGGTAGGGTATGGGTCGGGTATGGGTCTATATCCAAAAGTTAGGGTATGGGTAAGGGTCTAGCCTTACCCTACCCAGACCCTACCCTTTGCCATCCCTACCTGCAGCCCCAACCCCCACCGCAACCCCCATCCCCACCCCACCCATTATCGCACCCCTCCCCCCACCCACGTAGCACCACCCTCCTCCAATTTCCGCGAAACACAAAGTACAGATATTGCTAAAATACGAGAGGGAAGAAGAAAATACGGGGGTTGGGGGTTGCGGGGCGCGGGGGAGGGGGTGGGGTACGAAAATGGAATGGGGGGGTGGTCTGTGGGGGGAAGCCGGGGGCTACTCCGAAATCTAGGGGGCGCGATGGTAAGGGAGGGATGGGGGGCTCTTTGAACCGAATTGGGTGGGGGAGGGGTGCGGCGCGGGGGGTGGGGAAGGGCTGCGGAGAGTGGGGGAGGAGGGGGGCTGCGGGGTGCGGGGAGGGCGGGGGTGGGGAAGGGAGCCATGGGTGGTGGGAGGGTGGGGGAGTGGGTGGTGGGGTGGGGAGTGGGTGGTGGGAGGATGGGTTAGGGTTAAGGTTAGGGTTAAGGTTAGGGTTAAGATTTGGGGTTAGGATTAGAGTTAGCATTATAGGGTTAATTAGGGTTTAAAATAGAAAATTAGGGTTACTGACTAACGGCGGTTAGTCACTAAGGGTATCTGAGTGTATTACTTTGAAACTTAGGGGTACCCCGTGTATTTTGAAAACATGGGGGGTACCAGGTGAATTTTTTGGAAACTCGAGGGTATCAGGTGAAAAAACCGTAATAAAAAACATAACAATGGGGTAGTCAAATACGCGCTCACACAGCATAGGCGAAATAAAGGCACGCCTACAATTTGGCGACTCCACTATGGGACAAATACGATTCATTCTCTTTTTATGCTTTTGAATCATATATTGTTTTGCATACGCATGGCTATTGTTTCAGCCACCATAAGGCAATCTACCTTGCCCCATTAGCGCATGCATGTTCTATACGTGAGGTCACCCCAGGGGGTTTGCGCTTTGTCCTTCCAAAAAGCTTCCTAAGCGATAGTGTTGTATCTTAGTCATAAGCAAACCTGCCCTACCATAACATTGTTCTCTTGTTCATGACTTGAGAACTCGAGTGCGTCTTACACGTGGCCACCTTATTAAGCAAAGGTATGAAGCGTGGGATCAATCTCTTAGTCATGAACCCTTTTCAGCCTTACCTAAACCTGACCATAGTTGAAATGTAGAACTAGACTTTAGGTTGAGAACTTCTTGCATCCATGTTACTTGACATTTGCCTGTGATTGGAATTTTTTGCCTATTGCTAATCTGTCAAAATATTAATATGTTAAAACTGGCATTTAAAAAGATCGTCGCTATAGTCCAAACTTTCGCCAAATTGTCAATATGCATGCCGGGGGGCTATGTGCCAAACACATTAATTTGCGCCTGGCGAACCGCCCTTGCGCCGGACGCATAGCATGTACGCCGCACGCAATCTGTTGTGTGGCGTGCAAACTATTTGTAACAGCACGCACTTCCGAGCTGCTAGCTAATCACACTTAAGATTCACTAATCACAATGATAAACCTCGAATTGTATTTACTCGCAACGGAAACATAACCTTTTACACGATCCTGGACCTGTGGGTCAGGGCCCACAACACAACAGCTTCAAAACCAAATATCATACTATATAATACTTAACTCGATTCCCATATAAAGAATATTTTATTCTCAAATAAATACTTGAATACTTCTAGATACAATCTCTGAATCATTAATCTAATTACAATTTCATAACCAAATAAATTCTCTCTTTTGATCCATCCGAGTCTCCGACATATACCTGCAAATTACAGAACAAAAATACAAAACAAACAAAAACTAAAATGAGTGGAAAGCTCAGTAGCTTTACTTCAGCCCGTCAAAAGGGTTTTAGTTTGTAAACATTTTCCATATAATAAACAAACTTGGTAATTGTTCGGAAAAGAATTCATCCTTTAAGATATATCGCTGGCATAGCTCAATAACTTAACAAAAATCACTGGCAAGTACAGGTTTTGGCAGAACATAACGTAACATAACATAACATATTATCCAACCTTTTCTGGTCTTAACTTTAATCTTAACGTATATCTGAATCATTTTCTCTACCTGTACCTTGTCCACTTTTTATCTTACTTCATGACCTAAGTCAGCCAAAACAAATACAAAATCCTTCTTACATAACTCAAATCATATACGTAAACATAAACATTTCTGAACAATTCCAATACCAGAACAAAAGTATTATTTTATAATCATTCGATAACAATTCACAACTAACTCATAAATATGCATCTATAACCATGGCTATAAACAATATAGGATATTAAAAACACAACACACACACGAGCATATAAATACATTTTGCTGAACATAAAGGTTAGCTGAAACCACAAATCAAATTCTAACAATACAACTTCTTCCAAGCTTCCAAGACTCTTTGAGTTCCACAGATTAATTCCACAATTCACCTCAATAACAATAACAATATCAATATAATCAATATATCATTCAACTCTTAACATAAAAACTAATTTGAATACCCCTTTCCTCTACTTCAAAAATTATTTAAAATCCTTGAATTTGGAACCTCGAAAATCACACAAATTTAGCACTTAAGAATCACACTTTTTTTAAAACAAGTCGAACTTTGTGATCACCATAACAAATTCAAATCATAACTCAAATTCCTTTTAGGAAAATCATGACATTCATACAACTTGCAATAGTGCAAATACGGTTTAATTATAAGGTGGAGGGATAATGTGTACCTTTAGTCAACTCTGAATATTGCTTCATTAGCATATAATCCTTGCATACCAACCGATATAAAAACTCCACAATAGTTCACCACAAAACAATAACTATCATTAGTAATCATTCCCAAATAGAATATATGAAATGATTAAGCTTCCCCAATACAATTCCTTCACTTAGTTAACTAAAATCCCATAAAAAAAAACCCATGGACTAATTTATAACTCCATGACTCAATCCCGATATCATATTTGTCACTAAAATATAACAAGACCTCATATCTCTTGGAAAAAGTAGATTACAAAGATAATCTCAATTACCTAGTCTTAAGATTCTATAACCTGGTATAGCATCGCTTATTCATCATTCTACACCAATCAAATGTAACCCATAAACAAATAGGAAAGTGCATAAACTCATGAAGTTGGTTTAAGTAAATGAAAAACTAGTGCACTTGTCCTGTGGAATCAATTGAAATCCTGGATAAAGAGACTCTAGTGTGCAAAACCCCATTCATTATATTATTGAAATATTTTCAAACATGCTTAACAAGGTTCTATTTCATAAAGTTTTGAAATAATTAATTATAATAATACAACTTTTCATTGATTAATTTTTAATAAGTCAACCTTCCAATTATTCTTGAATAATGCAACCTTTTGGGGGTATTTGCTTTTAATGGGCTTTGACGTGTTGATAATCAGTTTGTTTGGTAAGCCACACTTTCCATCTCGTCCATTCTTCCATTCTCTTGCCTTCATGTCGCTACTTCTATGGTTTAGACGGTTTTAAGTTATTTTGACTCATTAGAAGTAAATAGGGTATAAAGGTTGCATTATTCAGAAATAATTAAAATAAAGGTTAGGTTATTAAAAAAATTAATCGGTAAAAGGATGTATTATTAGAAACAATTATTTCATATAAATATCAATAACATTAACAATAATTATAATTCTTAAATCGCAAACTATTGGTCTTTCTAAAAAAATGTATATAGTTACCTTCCCTATTCATTGAAAATTGACAACATCATTGTGTCTTTTTTTACAGGGACAACATCATTGGTATTTCCTTTAAAGAATAATAAAAGTTGGTTAGCGTTTGTCAAAAAGATTTAAAATAAAAGTTTGTTGCTCAATTACAAAACTGACTAACGAATAATACTATCATAAATGTATGAAAGACACAAAACTTACCTATTAAAACGTTGGCATAATTGGCCTCAACACCACAATATATGGCGCGGGTGCACCCAATGCTACCAACTTTGACTAGTACCAAAACACCACAAACTATTGGCCTGGGTGCAGTGAGTATCATAAACGATGCCGAAGCTGACTTTTCTCGACACATGTTCACGTGAATTAGGCTTCTAATCAACAAAAAAATAGAATAAATGAAAGAAAAAGGGGAAAATGGAAAAAAAATTAATAACAAGGATTCTCCGTGTCGGCAAGAAAAGTTAGGTATGGCGTCATTTATGACACTACCTTCACCCATGCCAATATTTTGAGGTGTTTTGGCTACTAGCAAAAGATTGCCTAAAATGATGGGTTCATGGTATACGACTTTAGACAATTGCACTTATTACCTTATGGTTTGTAATTTGGTTATGTTTGAACCATGTACTTGACATTATTATACGTCTATTTATATCTCTTAGTTATTTTAAGTCTTTTTTTATGTAATTTTGGAAAGGGAGGAGGGCCCTCTTTCCCCTTGGGGACCTAGGAGGCCAAGGCCCTGTCAGTTACTATAAGTTTTTGGGCCAAAATAAAGAAACACTAGAAGAAGATCTTTCCCTAGTTTAGTTGTTTAATAAGATTTCCAATCTCGCAAATAATGGTTAGCCATTTAGGGAGGGGATTAGTATTGTTTAGGTTTTCTAATGATCTCTGTAAAATAAAATAAAAAATTACGTGACACATTATTTTTCTAATTTCTAGTTCATTATTCCATCCGTTTCTTTTTAATCTACACACTTTCCTTTTTGGTCCGTTTCTTTTTAATCTACACACTGTTGCTTTTTCTATTTTTGGTAACATGTCACATCTACTTTCTCCTCTTTTTCCACCCATGTCATCCACTTTTTAATATTTTAACCCACTTTTTAATTTCTCGCACTCACTTTTCAATTTCTCTCTCCACCTTTTCAGTTTCTCTCTCATACTTTTGCACTTTCTCCTTGGTTCTCCCCCAAAGTGAAGTGAGTAAATTAAAATGAAACGGAGGGAGTATATGTTATGTAATTTTATACACTAGTGGAAAAAACTCCATGTGCTACTTGTCAAGTGCTTCGGTTGAATAATCAACCCAAGCACTTGTGAAAATTTTAATATTAAAAATCACAAGTGCTCCGGTTGAGAAATCCACCGGAGCACTTGATATCAAGTGCTCCGTTTGACTAGTCAATCGGAGCACTTGTGAATAAGTGCTCCGTTTAGTCAACCCGAGCACTTGCACAAGTTTTCCTTCAAATTAATAACTATTTTCGACGGTAGTGCGCTCCACTTTATTAATTTTCCCTCAATTAATTTGGAATCCTCTCGTTCAAACTCGTCTCTACTGCGCTCAAAAGAACCCTCAAGAAATTAACCCCCATCCGTCATACCTCATTCTCGTCCGTCGCTTCCGTCGTACTACTGCCCTGTCGTCTGGTGAAGACGTACTCAGATCTGCTGTGCACGAGGCTACCACTGTCGTCCGTCGCTTCCGTCGTACTACTTCACTGTCGCACTCTCGCTGAGATACACGTCTCTCTCTGTTCTTGTTTTCTTTCTTTCTTGTTCTCAGATCTCGTCTCTACTCTAATCTTTCTCGCCTCTTTCTCTCGCCTGGCACTTTTATGCTCCTCTTTGAAATCAAAATTTCGGTAGGATTTTGGGAAATTAGGGTTTGTGAAGTTTAGATCAAGAGGAAGAGGAATAGAGGGTGAGGTTGTTCGACATTCAAAAGAGGTCAGAGGTTCGAATTTTTTGGTAATTTCTTCCTTATTTCTTCTATTTTGTTCTCGTTTCTTCTTTCTCGTTTTTGTTTCTTCTTTTTCGTTTTCAGATCTAGGTTTGTTTTATTAATTTCTCATGTTGTTCAAGACGTAAATCCTAATTTTTTGAATTTAGGGTTTTAAATTTCAGCATTTTTCTTTGGATTTCTCACCGTGTTTTTTCTCTCTAGTTCATTTCATTTGCTGAAGTTTTGATTTGTTATCCTCCTTTTAATTAGTTCGTGGATACTTAAAACCTTACTCATGATAACGTATTTTGGAGATTGGCAATAATTTTCTTTCACAATTGGTCCAGAGGAAATTTTTTGAATCATTAACATGTCCTCGACCTATTATTTGTCATAGAATTCCCAAGAACTGAACCCTTCCAACAAGGGGGGTTATATAAACTATGCTTTGCGCAATTACTGCTCACATGCCTGCTGTATATCATGTTAATATGAATCTGTTAGGACAAGTGACTTAATCTTAGCATTTCCCCTTTGGGATTATACTTTTGAAGGATGTTATGCATGGTTTTGTCATGCCTAAGCTCAGTTGTATGACTCGTTGATATATGTGGTGATCTGACCACAAAGCTATGTCATTATTCTTGAATGAAATGCATATTGTAGAACAAATTTTAAATAGTGCCAGATTGTCGGTCTATATATTTTAAGTTGTTTAGAATGAGATCTGCATTGAAGGCCACACATAGTTGTTTACACCACACAGTATATATGTGATACAACATCTAGGCTTACATATTTACAGTCACCGACCTGTTTTTCCATAAGTTATGTTGTTTGGATTCAGTTTATGTAGGATAGTTGTCTATTGCATATCAGACAAGTGATGACTTTACTGTTCCTTTGTGCAGGAAAAACAAGGAAGACATGCTAATCAATTGAAGAGAAAAGTAAGTACCCCAGTGGGGGTTCCTCGGCTCTTTGACTTTATTAAAGTCAAAAGTTCAAAGATTAGAAGTTGGATTTTACGAGCTACTAAAGAACACTGTTGTATCAGACAAGTGATGAATTTACCTTTTCTTTTATGCAGGATCTCTTCCTCTATTCTTCATTGTCTGTCATCTTCTCCCAAGGTATCACTCCAATTTACGAGTAATTTCGATTGAACATTTTCTATCCTATATTCCTATGTGGTGTTATTGAGCTGCTTGAGTAAAATAATATAACTGTTCAGCAAGTCCATTATAAAGTGCATTATGTTGCTGGTCGTTTTCCTTAGAAAATGTGGTAGCAAGTAACAACTAATGCCATGGAGGACCTTCTCTGGTAGTTGCACATAATGAAATTCTACTGCTTCTGTTTCCATTTGTTTGTTGAATCAATAATGATAATGGAATGAAGGGAGATTAGCGTCCTAAAGGTTCAAGAATTTAGAGAAAACACCCTGTTTCGTGTTTGTAATTTATATGGTTTTTGTATGAAGAATTTTTTCATGCCAATGGGAGGCAATGAGGCATATAGACCAGGCATGTCACGCTGTTAACAATGTGTTTGATCTGATTACACTTTTTCTGCTAGGTTGAATTCCTTCTTGAAAGAGATGTGAATTTACGAAGGGCTGACCAGACTTGTTGCTTTTGATTAGTTTGTTCCAGTGGACTCTGTAGTAGCACAAGGAAGGTCAACTATCACCATAGAGCACTTGACAGGGGAAGTTAAACCTATAGAAAGAGGTGTTGATGACAGTATTCCTGGTGGAGCCAGGAACTTGGATGGCATGCTGATAGTAAAGGTATTACTCCAACTTTCTTTTACTTTTTTTTTTTAAGGAGTCCAACTTTCTTTTACTTTGCGTTCATCTCTTCTAAAAATTCTATTTGTTCTGTGAGACTACTGGGATACATACTTTCCATTGGATAGTTTCGACATATATTTCGCCAATAATGGTCAACTTCTTTCTAATAATCTTGAGCCTAGCATTTGGTTATGCTATGTTAATGAAAGGCTGGTGAAATTTTCATTCTATTTGTTATGTTGAAATATGGTGACGTTCACTGTTGAAAGTGATTTAGGAAGTGACGGGTGCCAAACTTTGCTTAATGACGTGAAATTTTTGTTTTACCTTTTAAGAGGATCAATCGTGGAAAAACTCAAGAACTGAAGCATTGATTGTAGGAGTAACAGAGTATGGTAGTTGAACTTTTTGCTGAAAGATGGAAAGGAAAATTTACGACATATAATGCCAACTATGGCACAGTTATCAATAGCTGGAGAATCTATTTACGCTAATTTAAATGACAACGACTCTGGAGCAAGATACTTTTCGGTGGAGTATCACATAACTTCATTTTTTTCAACTGAATGCAGTGGAGTATCTATTTAAGCTAATTTACAGAACATCCTCTTTGCAATATAACAGGGCTCTTCCATTGTACATTAGGACTGCGTGACCTGCCCCTAGCTCCGACACCACCACCCCCTCCCCCCCCCAATCCCCCGGCTTCGAAAAACTGTCCTTTGACTTTGTTGCGTCACTTTGTGTTCCATAGTCTTCCTAACCTAAGCTTTGATTCAGGCTTCAAAGACATGGAAGGATTCAATGCTTAGCAGGATAGTGGACTGAAGAAGCTCATCAGAACAAACCGAAGCTTCAGAGATGGCTGGATGAGTTTGGTGAAAGTTATAGTAAAGTGGTTATGGCTCTATCAGTTGCAATTGCGCTCATAGGACCTCTTATCTTTAAATGGCCATTTTTCAGCACACCAGGTAATATGGAGGGAATGGATGAGATGCTCATTATTCTGCCCTAAAGATTGTATTGCTCATGGTGTGAACATGTGTATGTGAACTAGAACATCTGTTGTTAGGTATATTCATAAAGTTCTTGTTTAAGTGGAATGTCTTGGAGTTTTTCATTAAATATGTCAACTTATCTGACACCTTTTGTTACCTGCATTTTGCACTAGTCCACTAATTGGCCATGACATGAACTAATGCACGTGCATCCATGTAGAACATAAAAATGAACATTCCTATCAGAGGCCCTGTTCTTTTCTTTTAACTTTTCCTGAAATATTGTTTTTACTGATTAAACTGATTTTTTCTGATTCTTTGGTGTTTCTTCTCATATGCGATTGCTGCTTCGTACTAACAAAAAGTCAAAAACTGATGTATAGTAATTAAAAGTGGATTTTACTCATCAAAACTGAATTTTGTTGATTAAAACTGATTTTACTGAAACATTTTTTTGAGTTGAAGAGAATGTGCCCAAGTGGCCTTTTTTAGGAGCTTCTTCTTAAAGCTGGCAACCAAGCGGACACCCTATGAACTAGACCACCAATTGGCAGCGTCATGCATTCATGCTCATTGTTTAATTGGAACTATGATAATTACTGTAACACAGTCGCACTGAGATGATATGTGAAAGCTTAAAATTGACTGGTGAAATTGAAAATGCTTCTTATAGGCTATAGCCATCTAACTAATCTTTTGAATGGAGTGGTTTCATCTATATTAATTTCTTCGTCCCAAATTAATTGCCCATCCTCATGTATTGCTTTTCTCTAGTTTTTCACTTTCGTAAATTTTTGCCGGGAGGGAGTAAATGAAGATGTTATTGTATGACCTTCCGTCTAATATAACTCTAGTGTGCTAATATGGCCCTCGTACTGATTTGTATATCTGCTCCTGTTGCATAAGCTATCATGACTTGTTACAACTCATTCTTTTTGTTAAATATTTTTTGATGATGATACATTTTACAGGTTGCAGGGTATCTATTTACAGAGCTCTGGGACTTATGGTTGCAGCATCTCCATGTGCCTTGGCTGTAGCTCCATTAGCTTATGCTACTGCAATCAGTGCTTGTGCTAAGAAGATAGTGTTTAAACTTTAAAGTTTCACTGTTAGTCAATCAAGCAGTTTCACATTGCATGTTTACATTGGATTCTAGTGGATTTTGCTCACAATTCAAGTGGCTGGATGTATATTTTGAATTTCAAATAGCAATGATTTTTAAAAACCTATTACAGGCGATAAACATTTGGTCTGTCTTTTTGATGTAAAAAGGACATCTGGTTGTGCTTCAGTTCTTTTTGGAAGGATAGGAATTAGGAATTGTCCATTAGTCTTGAAGATTCTCATTCTACATGGATTTTAATATTTGTTTGATTTCTCAATAATGGTTGCTGTTGGGAAACTTATAACTGAGTACTAATATGGCTTTACTTTTGTCATTGGGGTTTGTGCATTACTTTCTACAATAAATTTAATCATCTAGCTGTTCAATTGTTTGGTAAGACATGTGATTGTGAGAAGCATCTTATATTGTTGTTGCTGTATGCTTTGCTGTTGTATATGAGTAGCAGCGATTTTTTTTTTTAAAAACAAATTACATCAAGTGCTCCGGTTGATAAGAAAATCTGGAGCACTTGATTTACAAGTGCTCCGGTTTTTTCTTTTCAACCGGAGCACTTGACTTAATTTGAGCATATAAAATTCGCAAGTGCTCCGGTTTTTAACACAACCGGAGCACTTGTGAATCTAAGTGCTCCGGTTTTCAACCGGAGCATTTAAAAAATGCTCAAGTGCTCGTATGGCGTCTGCTACGGGTGAAATACGGAGCACTTGTAGCGTTTTTAACCGGAGCACTTGATGTTTTTTCCCCTAGTGATATACGTCATGCTACCATCATCGTACACATTATTGGCCATTATTGTAGTATATCTTTCTGTCCTTATTTATTCCACTCCACCATATATAAGAGACTTAACACATTTAGTTTCATTATTCACAAACTAAATTCATACCTTCCCCCTCAAAAGGAGAATAAAGCCGTTAATCCATAGCTTAAATTTCATCGTTTGGCAACTCAGATATTTCAATATGAGCGCCAAAATAGAAACGCTTCACGTAGTCTTCTTCCCACTTATGTCTGCTAACCATATGATCCCAACTTCAGACATGGCAAAGTACTTTGCAGCCCACCATGTTCGAAGTACCCTTACGGAAAGAGCCAAGGAATGACTGCCTTCCTTGGTGTGTGTGGGTGCACTGATTTTCATAGCAGATCCTTTGCAGTTGTACCTAGTACTATATGGCAGCAGTGTGCCAATGACTAGGATATCTCTTATTTTGTCTCTCTGTAATTAAAGCTTGCTAGCTCAACATTATAGCTGTTGTATTAGCAGCTTCCTAGGAAGTTTCCTAGTATACCGAGGTCTATATATATGACTCAATTTTAGGTTGTAATGACTACCAAGAAATTGAATGAAAGAGATAAATTTTTCATGGTATCAGAGCACATCTCTTTAAATCTCACATTCGTCACATGCATTCTAATCACATCACAAATTTTTCTTTTCCACTAAAAAAATTGTTTTTTAAACTACGGCTACAGCTACACCAACTGTAATAGAGCAAAGAAGCCCATTACACTTACATCCCTCATATGGGAACAACTTCACAATCATAGACAAACTCCAAGGATCTTTCAATTACAGATCTTGTAAATGGTTTATGGACATAGAATTAGCTTCCAAGAGGAAGCCGGGGGTTTGTTACAAGAGTGGTTAAGAAAGATAAGAAGGATGCAGTTAAGCAAGATGCCTGGGACACCTGTAACAACATGATCATATCATGGATTCTTGGGTCTATAAGTGAACCAATCAAGAAATCCATCATATTTGTTAGTGATGCAAGAGAAGTTTGGAACCAGCTATGGAGAAAAGATTCTCACTCACTAATGGTTCTAGGATATATAAATTCTACAAAGAGTTTTATGAAACCAAACAACAAGGTAGAGAAATTAGTGAGTATTACACTCACATGAAGGGTTATTGGGAAGAACTAGAAGCTCCCAATACTCTACCTCCTATAACAAATGTGACTGCAGAAATTACAAAGATTATTGAAGCTCTCACTTAACAACAAGAAGTAGAGCATAAAGTTTTGCAGTTCTTAAATGGACTTGATGAGTTCCATGGAACACAGCACTAAGGAGTAATTTACTCATGATGGGTACATACCTACTGTTGAAACAACATGTAGCTTTCTTGAGCAAGAAGAAGCTCAGAGAGATGTGTTCGGGCAAGTTAAGGATGAAGCAGACACTGTTGCAATGTTCTCTAAAGGCTGAGGGGGAGCTAATAGCAATGCTCAATGTCCTACTCAATGTACAATGTGTGGAAAAACTGGACACACTAAGGATGGTTGCTGGTTTGTGATAGGTTTTCCTACAAAATAAATATAACAAAATGAAGTATCAAGGTGCAGGCAAAGGAAATGCAAGGAATCCTGGACAACAAAAATGGAAGAAGGGAGGGAAGCAAGGTGGAGCAACTACTGCTCGCCTTGATGTAGTGTCAACAACAAGCTCTTCCACCACCATTACAGCACAGCAGCTAGAGCAGCTATTGAGATTGCTTCCAACTCCATCAAAAGGAGGAGATACAGATGAAGAGATGGATTACAACTTCTCAAGCATGGTTTCATGTTGTTTTGTTGACTCAGGAAACGATGAGTGGATCCTGGATTATGGTGCCTCATAAAAATGTTCATGAATGAAAGAGTACATCTCTCATAAACCTACCCACAGGTGAAACCTCTAAAATTTCTCATACTGGAACTATACTACTCATGCATGGTGTGAATCTTAAACATGTTTTGTATATTCCTACTTTCAAGCATAACTTGTTATATGTAAATAAGTTATATGAAGACATAAATTGCAAAGTGATATTCTTTGACAAGTACTATAAAATTCATGAATGTGTAAGCAATGAAGTGAAAAGTGTGGGAAAGGGGGAGAATGGTCTCTATTACCTTATTAATGAGCCAATAGAAAACACATTAGAGAAGCTTAGAGATCAAACTCTGAAGGTTTTGAGTGCTCATAAAGGGAAGGTGGCTTTGAAAGTTGATACATGTTCTGAGGTACCAAGTGTGATAAGAGATGTGCCAAAGCTGAGTAAGGCAACATTGTGGCATCATAGGCTTGGCCATGCACCAATGAAAATAATTGCATTGATTGAAGACCTTGATGTAAGGAGTAAGAAGAAAGAAGTGTGTATAACATGTCCATTAGCAATATTTACTAAGTTGCCATATGGAACAAGTGGCTCTAGAGCAGGAGACTTGTTTGAACGTATACACATGGATATCGGGGGCCCTTATAAGGTGAGCTATAAAGGGAAATTCAGGTACTTTCTCACTCTTGTTGATGATAAATCAAGAGTGACCTGGATTCATTTGTTGAAACAGAAATCTGATGCTTTTGATGCTATACTAAGGTTTGTTAATATGGCAAAAACTCAGTTCAATAAGAGTGTGAAGATTATAAGATCAGACAATGCCTAGAGTTTGAAGATAAGAAGTATAAGCCACTTTTTGATAAACTTGGTATAATACATCAAACTTCCTGGCCTAATAGACCATAGCAAAATAGGAGGGCTGAGAGAAGGCACAAACATGTTCTTGAGATGGCAATAGCATTAAGATTTCAGGCAGGCCTACTGTAACACCCCAGAATTTCAATGCGGGAAAAGAAAGAAATAATAATAGTATTATAGGACGATGGCAGAAACATCTTCTTCTGGGAATGTCACTACTACAAAAAATGCGTTGAAAAAACTAAGTGATTAAACCAACATAAATAAATAGTATAAATAAATTAAATTAATTAGATTAATATCCAAAAGAGGAAACTAATTCTTAAACTAACTAAAAGTCTAGGCTAAAAACATATAACATTTTAATGCTCACATCTCACCCCCAGCCCAAAACAAAAGAAGATTCCCATCAACATAACCTGCAAAAATATACAACAAATATCCACAATCAGTGGGGAGTAACTAACAGCTCTCCTAGCTCAATTAGGATCCACATAGGAGTTATCAAGCATTAATAAATAAGTCTCAATCAACATAAAATATCAAACTGAACCAAATAACAGCCAAACAACAGCTAATAGTTTAACATGCTTAAATAAAGTAAGATAAGCATACAAGATCCGTAGCATAAGTGTACACACATAATCGTTTCTCCACATTTAGTACACTATGATGACTAATACCCTGCTCCAATTGGTCCGGATCGAGGAAAGAATAAAGAACGAGTCTAAAATAAATATTTTTAAGCCAAAACCATTTTCTAACTTTTTATTTCCGAAAACCCTTTTTATAACTAGTTTTACTAGACCCATTTTCTAAAACGTTTTAAAGTAACTTTTTTAAAAGCCCATGTTTGAGCTTCTAATGAAACGATCAAATCATCAAATCATATCATCTGCATTAGTGTCATAAATCTGCATTAGTGTCACATCTCCGCATTTGCATTACATATCTGCATCATCCGATATTGCGTCAAACATCGCGTCGGTCGTCCTTAGCCATAGGATTCTAGCGTCAATCATCGAGTCACACATCCACACACACATATGCACACACGATAGCACCTTTAAGTCTAGAGTATTAGAGGTCACTCTTTATAGGCCGAGTCTTTTCCTATCCATACACCAGCACCCACATCACGGAACACATGCATGTCCTCTAGTAGTTGTCTGTATATCTGTGTGTTATATGTATTCGCAGGTACCCAACATTAAACGGCTCTATACGGTTTATATTCCGCTAAGGTCTGCGGACCACTACAAATTTAACAACAGAAGACAAGTGTTATATACATGGTGCGTCTAGCACACCGATAACGTTGTGCCATATGCAACAATCTGCGTCCAGCGCAGCATACCATGCCAAGCGCAGGCCTGTGCCTCTGGCGCACAGCCCTGTACAACGCGTTGGGGGCTTCTTAGCCAAGTGGGGCCAACATGTTGAACTTCTTATAAATTCAAATGTTCATTACAACATCGCACTGCGTCCAGCGCAGCATACCACGCCAAGCGTAGGCATGTGCGTCTGGCACATAGTCCTGTACAGCACGCTTAGGGGCTTCTTTGCCAGGTGGGGCCACACGAACAATTCCAAATGATTTCAAATGTTCGTTACGACATTACGCGCGACCATTCAACGAACTTTCAAAATTTTACAGGAAAAATATGATTTTGCCATCATACAAATTCTAAACGTCTATCATTCAAGAAACACTGAATACTCAGGAAAATCGATGACGGGACACAAACTGTTAGGTATGCGGACCACCTTCAATCAACCACATCATTTGTCTGGGAGCGGGACAAGAAACTGCTCTGCCCCGTGGAGTGGGATACAAATACTTTACATCATTTGTCTGGGAGCGGGACAACAAACTGTTCAACCCCGTGGAGGGGGATACAAATACTCTACATCATTTGTCTCGGAGCAGGACAATAAACTGCTCAACCCCGTGGAGTGGGATATAAAAATACTCTACATTATTTGTCTGGGAGCGGGACAACAAATTACTCAGCCCCGTGGAGTGGGATACAAATACTCTACATCATTTGTCTACGAGCGGGACAACCAACTGCTCAGCCCCATGGAGTGGGATACAAATACTCTACACTATTTGTCTGGGAGCGGGACAACAAATTGCTTAGCCCTGTAGAGTGGGATACAAAAACTCTACATCATTTGTCTGTGAGCGGGACAACAAACTACTCAGCCCCGTGGAGTGGGATAAAGATACTGTACATCATTTGTCTGGGAGGGGGACAACAAACTGCTCATCCCCATGGAGTTGGATACAAATACTCTACTTCATTTGTCTGGGAGCGGGACAACCAACTGCTCAGCTCCGTGGAGTGGGATACAAATACTCTACGTCATTTGTCTGGGAGCGGGACAACAAACTACTCAACCCCATGAAGTGGGATACAAATACTCTACACTATTTGTCTAGGAGGGGGACAACCAACACCTCATCCCCGTGGAGTGGGATACAAATACTCTACGTCATTTGTCTGGGAGCGGGACAACAAACTACTCAACCCCGTGGAGTGGGATACAAATACTCTACATCATTTGTCTGGGAGCGGGACAACCAACTGCTCTGCCACGTGGAGTGGGATACAAATACTCTACATCATTTGTCTGGGAGCTGGACAACAAACTGCTCAGCCCCGTGGAGTGGGATACAAATACTATACACTATTTGTATGGGAGCGGGACAACAAAATGCTTAGCCTCGTGGAGTGGGATACAAATACTCTACAATATTTGTTTGGGAGCGGGACAACCAATAGCTCAGCCCCGTGGAGCGGGATACAAATGCTCTACAACATCTATTTCATTTTCACCTAGCATTTCATTTTTACATATTTACAAATATGTTTCACACATGCCTATTCCTGAAACTTTTGCTTGTTTTGCAGGTACTGGCGCAAAAGAGTGATTTTGGATTGCGGAATCATTCTCCGTCCCGACACGTATACTTTAACTTTTGGTTTTACAAACCTCAGTCAAAGTGGGGGCTTTTGTAGACACATAATCGTGTCTCACCATTTAGTACCCTATGATGACTAATATCCTGCTCCAATTGGACCGGATCAAGGAAAGAATAAAGAACGAGTCTAAAATAAAATGGTTTAAGCCAAAACCATTTTGTAACCCTTTTTATTTCCGAAAACCCTTTTTATAACTAGTTTTACTAAATCCATTTTCTAAAACGTTTTAAAGTAACTTTTTTAAAAGCCCATGTTTGAGAAAACCTTTTAAAAAATAGTTTTATGAAAGCCCATTTTATAAGACCCATTTTCTAAGCCCAATTTAATTAATAGAATTAATTAATTTTATTGATTAGTTTTATTAGAAAAAATATCTTTATAAAAATAATATTTTCCCAAATTGTTTTTAATTATCATTTATCAAACTGTTTTCTAAAATATTTTTAATAAAAATCTTTTCTAAAACCTATTATCTTTTAAAAACATGTTATAACTCAACCACCTAAACACCTAAACGTATATACGATGAGGAACGGACTCATAACCTACTGCTCACTCATCTCACCTCCTAATATTACTACCTGATCTCCCTCACTCTGATAACGACACGACACATCGCACCAAAATCATCAGCACCGATTCATCATCATCCACAAACAAAAGTCAACCCCACCTGATTCATCATCTCCTTGATCTCGCCACACCAATTCTCTCGCCACATCATCGCACACCATATCACTCCAAAACCCAAATTCCCTGCTGCCATACCAGATACCACACTTAAACCCAATTAATTAGTGAATGCCACCTCATCGCCTTAAGACACTAATACTGCTACCATAATACTCAACGCATACTACAAATACAAATCTTTATAACGATTCGTTCGAAATTCAACTTTCCAAGATCCGTATAAATTATAGTCTCCGGACAGTGGTATAATTTCTGAGGGTTAATTAATTAACTAACTTTATTTGCTTTATTTATTTATTTTTATTATTTTCTTGAAGTTACTAACAATTTATTCATGATGTAGGTTATTAATATATTCCCGTGATTGTAAGTATTGTATATATTATACTAACTTCCTACATTATTTTCTATTCTTATTTTCTATTTATTATTCATATTATATGATTGTCCTGCATGATTTTTATCACCCACATGTTATTTTTGTCAATCAAGACCTAAACAACTGTTCTCATTAATTGAGATTAATTTGGAAAACCTACTGGGAACCTTGTAAAATGATTGCATAATAACTTGTCACTAAATCATTAGTCTTTTTGTGTGTTTCCTAAACCGATCTAGATTAATTATTTTTAGGGTGCTTTAAAATGTTATTTGATTATTTTGTTGCACAAAATCTGCAATGAATCGGTATTTAGTAGAGGCCAGTAATGGGCGTTTATTTGACTACCCTCACCCCGAACTCAATTTTTGGATCCGAACCATCTATGGAGTCATGACGGGGAAATCGACATTGGATAAGTCCCTAAGATGTCCCTTCCATTTCAATATCCAATTAGGTTTATGATTCTTCCTCTAAAGAATTGTAGGCGACTTCAAAACATATTTTTAATAAAACCTTAACAATGGGGTAGTCTGATGCTACGGTTTTATATAGAGTTTTTCCCCTTATATTTAAGCTAAAATGTGTATCAATGGTGCTCTTAGGAGCCATTTCACGCTAACTTTCTTCTTCTAGTTGTGGTTTTCTGTTTTGTGATGATTTGTAGGTATTAGGGAACTTTTTTTCTATTTTCTATTGCTTTACATCTACCACAATCGAATGAAGAGGTTCAAAGGCATATATGATGAGTTATGGGGTCCCGAGAATACTTTCCGAGGCCTTGGACAAAAGAAGAAGTGAAGCCTTGGCGTCTGAAGCCAAGGAATGAAGAAACGGAGCCTCGCCCAATCTCATCGGGCGCCTCACACCCGATCGAGCGTTCATCATTGTCAAAAATACGATTTGTTGCGGGCCCGATCGGGCGCTTCGGCCCTGTCGTAGTTCGGTGCATGGCCCGATCGGGCGTGTTTGCGTGCTGCTGAGGAATTCTGGGCGATACATGCGTGTTCGTGTGCTGCGAAGTTCCATCGCCCGACATCATCGGGTGGCATGGCCCGACAACATCGGGCGGGTGCCTTGTGTGCTGCTGTGTGCGTCTGCGGAGCTGCGCGCTGAACCTCGCACTACTACAAAAAAGAGTAAAGAGAACTGTCGAAATTGGCTTTATAGAACGCCTTAGGAGCGTTCTCTTAAAGTTTACAAAACGGGCCTAGGAGGCGTTATGTTTGTTCATTCAAAGAGAGCGGTTTTCACAAAGCATCGTTCTCTTTTTTCTTCCTAAATCAAAGGAAATAAGGAAGGAATAGAAAACAGTTAGTATAGTGGACAGTTCTATATTCTTCTGACAAAAGTAACTGTTATAGTAAATAACTGTCCACTATGCTTCCTTTTTTTCCAAAAAAAAAAAATTATAATGAATTTTCTATTATCAGCTAAATGAATTGTTCATAAGATAAATACGGATAGTTTAAAAAATTAAGAAGCCCTGATTATCTCATACAACTTGTCAATGATATTTACAACTTGATATTAGGCTATATCTTAGGCTATGATCAGGTAAGTGATCTACAATTATGAATATATAATATTATCTAACTATAAACAAATACATACAAATATACTTCACTTATTTACATAGTGTTCGAAATTAAAGAAAAACTCAAATCTGCAACTTTCAGATACTAGTTGTTATTTACATCTGCAACTTTCTTTTCTCGTGCTTCCCCCAACCTTCATCTTCATCTGATTCAACTTAAGTCCCCCAAACTTCATTGTTCTCTGCAAGTCTGTACCAAAATCTCCCTCCTCTTGTCCATTTCAAACAACCTTCATCTTTCATCTTGATATATCATTATACCCAATCTTTTAAAAAAAGTAGCAGTACGAAATTTAAAGAGAAGTTTAATTTTCCATATTCTTCTAAAATCAAACTGGCTCGTCTGCGAAGCACTTCATTTGATTCTTCATAAACCGCTTCTTGCTTCAAAATCCGGATTTCAAGCCTAAATCATCCAAAAAAAAATTCAATTTGATGAAAACAATCAACCAAATTCAAAACCCAAAAAAACTGAATTAATTGAATCGAAACCATCTATAAAAATCTGTAATTTTGATGCTGAAGTAATTGTCGACTATAAAATCATCATGGGGAGAAGGAGAATGCAATTCAGTGAGAATAACTTACTAAGAATTACGAAAATCAAAATAGAGAGAAAGTTATTGATCGATCTATAAGAAGCGAAATTGCATTAAAAGGAAATAATATACACAAAAATCTTACCCAGTAGAATTCGGTAAGTTAATTGTTAAGGGCACATGAGAGAAATCTAAGATAGAGTTAGCAAAGTAGGGAGCAAAACTGAGAGAGGTTAGATCTGAAGAATTAGAGGACAGAGGTTAAAGGAAGAGAGAGAGAAGAAAAGGGAGATGTCGTGACTCCTGCAAAAGAAGGGAGAGGAGTGACTGAGTGAGAGCATGTCAGCCTTATTTAGATTCATAAATTTATTTATTTTTTTAATAAATTGTGGTAACTGGTAACCATCAAGAAAACAGTTATCTAAGATAGGCGGTGTATATTGTCCACTCACATAACGGTTGTCAGAGAAAGGCATTCTATATAAACCTATAAAACGCTTTAAACACTTAACCGTTCTCTATCTAGCGTTTCATATTCTAGTTTTTGTAGTAGTGTCGACGAGCCCGACTCCATCGGGAGAATGTTTTATTCATCTTGGTTTTAGCCCTTATTTTTTCATAGTTTCTCTCAAGAACCCTAGTTTTACTACTTTTCATTTTGGATTAAAGATCAAACCTTTGGGTTATTCGCAAGTTCAATATAGTTCTTCAGTTTGGTAATCTTCTTTATTGCTTTCTCTATTATTGATTAGATTTATTTCTTAGTTATTTGCAATAGTTCAAAGTATGAATTGTTACATGGATTTTGTTATTGTTTTCTCAAGCATGAGTGAGTAGTTTTATTTCTAGGATTGTGGGGATCTATGTATGCAATGAGGGATTAATAGATTAGTATAATTACCCTTTATTTCAATTGTTTCCTGTGATTGAATCGTTCATGCTAGATTTATGAATTAGGCCTGATTTGTATTTCTATTATCGCAATATTGAATCTGCTTCGAGAGGAGAGATTTCGTATAGGCTTTCAATCATTAGGCATAGTGATCCTTGACCATGCGAGAGCGGCTAGGTGATCTATGAGGGAGGTAATATTCAAGAGAAATTACATGTGCCCTAGATAAATTGACTTATTAGGTGGTTATTATTCATCTCTGATTTCCCAAATTGTATGCATAGTGATCCATAGTCCTAGTTCTTCATTAATTGATTCTTACCTTCGTATTTAGTTCTGTTATTTGTTTAGTTTAGTGAAACAACCATTTTCATCTGATTTAGTTAGTATAATATTAGAATTCAGATACAATAGTATAACTTTCTCCCTGTGGATTCGATCCTGACTTCTCTAACTACTTGTTAGTGGACCTTAGGTTATTTTTGATAATGTGATACGACTTTAGCCTGTCATAGTCATATAAACGCGCTCACACCGCGTGTAGGCATTAAAGGAATTAAAAATCCACGCCTACAATAAGCCTCCAAAATAATTAAATAAAATAATATAATAGGTTTTGAGAAAGAACAGAACGCCACTGGATCGCAACTCACTTCCTAAGGTTTGTCAGATCGAAATCTCCAGACATCCTATGGGCTTACGTTCCCTACTGCCTGCGTCTAAGAATGGCCAAACTCCCGATGCAGGATTGTACCCAGCTCAGTACTTCCCAACCTCTCGGACGACAACAATTAACCCAGGTAATACCCCCAAATCGCAACCTAGGTGGTTGGCATGTTCTTCAACCGGGACTACATCTATCCCACCCGATATCTTAATCTCAATAAAATATTTTTACAAATAAATACTATAATTTATTCAACATTTATTCATCAAATATAAATAATAACGATGCCCTTCGAGCCTTACACCTAAAATCAGCAGAAACTAGTTACGAAATTCAAGAGTCTCAATTCAACCATATTTATTCTTCTCAAAGTAATAGTGATAGTAATACTAATAAAAATCATTTCGCCCAACCAAAAAGAATACACACTCTTTAAAACATGATTATACACCATATACACAATAAAATAAAATACTCCAAACTACTACACTCTCGTTGTATGAGTTTGGGTACAATGTCAATTACAACGTTAATTATAATACCCTAGGTACATAACTCTTGGCGAAACGGTACTAAAGACAGTATTATTCTCCCTAGAGTACTGTAACGTCGACAACTTAGATATTGATTTATAAAAGTACAACATTATCATATTCCACATAATACAAACAGACCAAACCATCTTAGAATAATTATAATCATTCTTATATATATATATATATATATATATATATATATATATATATATATATATATATATATATAACAAGCTAAGAAAAAAAACATAGCCACAAAAATAACTTAACATATAAGCTCAATATACTCTAACCACCCTCTTCAAAATAAAATTTTAAAAAAAAAAAACGACTTACCATTATATGCATAATATGACAACATGATAAAAAAAATTCATAAAACACACGTACAAGCTGCAATTCATATAATACACACCAAGAAAAACTAGAAAAGAAGAAAAAAAAACAAAAAGGAAAGGAAACAAAAGTAGCAGACCAACAAATCTATACCAAGCATACTATAATGCAATACTTGCAAAAAAAAGAGAACTCTTGAACCTTAACATACTTGCCACGTATGCTAGAGCCTACAATGCCATACATGCCTATAAAAGAAAATAAAACCACTACCCAAAACCATGCTGAACTCTCAAGAATTAACGCACAGCAATCACATATTACACACAAACTGATCACATCATCACCTCTCACATAAACCATCTTCACCACAATAGAAATTTTGTCGCACGATAAGAGTTAACTAGCATAAAATATCCTGAAATAATGATACTAAAACATATAAATCAAGCTCATAATAAACCCTCCAACCACACAACAAAATCACAAGTTCTCCATACAATCATATACTCATACAATTCATTAAAAAAAAACTCATGAAACAATCATATAACATGAAGTTATTCCTACCCAAATTCCTAAAATTAATACTAACCCAACTTAAGTATTTAAACTAGATAAATCCTAAAAGAACTCTAATTGTACTCGGATCACCGATAGTTACGTGGGCCAACTGGAGGGGTGTAGCAAAATCAATCTAACATTCTTCGTCTCGCATAGCGTCCTCTACGTGCTTCTTTCCAAGCAATCCCAAAAGAAACTTAGTAACCCTAGATCAATAATAGAAGAGAAGATGAATAATTTAGTGTACAAAAAAAGGAAAACTGGTGGATTTTGTGAAGAACAAATGGGGTGCTTTTCTCCTCTCACTTCCTCTCTCAAATGGCGTGAAGATGGGAGACTCCAAACTGTTTCTTTTTCCTGATCAGTTCAGCAGCGAAGTGGATTTGAAAAAAAGGGGTTACAAAGCTTAAAGGATGAAGTTTAAGTTGGGTAATAAATTTGGGGTTACAAGAGGGTTAGAGGGCGGTCAAAAAGCCTCTCCAATGCTTCCAACATTTGTTTGTGGATAGCTTTTAAGAACATAAAACTTCACGTTAAAAAGTCGTGCAACGGTCCATAACGCGCTAAATAATTATAACTACTTCCTCCGTTTCATAATACTCGCTACACTTTCCATTGCAGGAAGTTTCAGATTAGTTGCTACACTTCCTTTTTGGGCAATAAACTCTATCTATCTCTCTGCTCTCACATGGGTCTCTTTCCTTTTTACTCTCTACCTATCTCTTCTCCAAAAATTGCCTAGGAGTCCGTGAATTGAGAAGTGTAGCAAGTAAAATGAAACGGAGGAAGTAATAAAATACCTAAATAAATATGCACACTTTAAATTAAGGGATATTATCTCAGATAACCCTGACTTATAGGCCTTTTTCCAATATAGCCCCGACTTTGGCAGCCCTGTCTCCGATAACCCTGAACTTGTTTTTTGTCATTGAACTTGACGGAATAGCTAACGGTGTTAACTATTTGACATTTACAATTAAAAATCTATTTTTTTTAAAAAGAAAAAAAAAGAACTAATTCATATGTTTCATCCCCTTTCTCTTGTTCCTCATCCCCCCTCTCTTGTTCCTCATCCCCTCTCCTCCCCTTCTCACTGTGTTCTTCCAACCTCCTCTCAACCTGTTTTCCACCCAATTCCAATTTCCTCTACAATCCCTTTCTCATCTTCTCTCTCCTCCTCCTCCACCTCTCTCCAATGGCGTCCTTCCACCGCACTCCCCCCAAACCCCACCAAAACCCCGCTAAATTATCTGCGAAAATCTGCAAGATCTTCTTGCCTGCACTCAGGTCTGCGAGATCTTCCAACCCCTCACCTATCTTCACGGTCTCAGCCACCTCTCTCCTTTAACCTTCACTCGCCTTCAACGACCATCGATGTCTACAACTGTTGCTGTCTTCAACCGACTTTAACTCCATAATCGCCGCCTTCGAATTTCGCGGTCTTTGAGGATTTAGATAAGATCTCTTTCGCCACTGCCCGAAACAACCATCGAAGGTTTTACGGTGGAGATTCGTCGAACACAGTGGGTGGCGCAGAGATTGAGATTTCCAGTGAGTAAGAATTACATCTGAGTCACACATAGTGAAGAAAAGTTAAGATTAGATTTTTCGGACCATATTCTTGATTTTTTTGGAGTTTTTAATTCTGATTTTTTGTAATTAGATGCATTTCTTGTTTGGTTGACGTGATTTCTTTGAGTTTGTTTGTAGTTCAGAGTTTCTTTTGCTTTTTTTTTTCTCTTTTTGATTTTTATTTTTTATATCTTTGTAAATTTGGTTTGTATTGATATCATTTTTATTTAATATATGAGTTCAATTCACACTATAAATTGTTTGTTGTATTTCTTCGGTCGAAATTTCTGGGTAGGAATGCTGTTTCTTGATTCTTTAAATTGGTTGGAATCAAATCAATGAAGCAATGTTAATACAAGAGAAAGAAAGTGGTGAAGAACAATAGAGAGGATGAAGAACACTAAATATTTTTTAATTGTAAATGTCAAATAGTTAACACCGTTAGCTATTCCGTCAAGTTTAATGACAAAAAACAAGTTCAGGGTTATCGGAGACAGGGCTAACAAAGTCGGGGTTATATTGGAAAAAGGCCTATAAGTCAGGGTTATTTGAGATAATATCCCTTAAATTAATAATCCCAACAACAAAATACCACAATTAAACAATTATACATGTTAAAAATAGTTTTAATAATTAATTATTTTATTTTTATGAAAAATATCATTTTAACGTAAACAAACGCCAAAAATAAAGGGTGAAAATTACGAGGTGTTACAATCACTCCCCCTTAAAAGAGTTTCGTCCTTGAAACTTCAAAATAACCAAGAGATCAGAAAAAATACTCTAGATAAGGAACGTTAAGAAAAACACAAATCAATGGATTATAGTTAAGAACTAAACAACTTTGCGTGTATAAAATTTGATAACTCAAATAATATACATTTTATTTTGGAAGACCAAAAAGTGTTGTATAGTAAAGAAGCATGGTAACAAGCATCATTTATAAAATGTGAAATAATCAAAGACAAGTAGAAAGCTTAAGGTAAAAACGCTTGCACAGTAAACTATAGGTAATTTTGCAAAAGAAGTAGGAATAAATATTTACGTAAAATTAATAAAATAATAAATCCGATCATACATAAATATTTTTAGAAAAGAAACGAAGAAGCAAAGGTTCATAAATTGATATCCAAACCAATTTAAATAGAGATAACCACACAGGCTTATACTCCAGTTAAAGAGATAATAACACTTTAATAAAGAGTAGCTAACTGCTTTCTTAAAATAGCACTTACGAACTCAAGTAATGACATATGTTATAAGAGCGTACGTCCTCCTAAACATATATATGAAATTTAAAGTTCGCAAAAGAAATTGATAACTTTATTATAAATTTCACAACGACGAAACACTAATAATAAATAGGCGATAAAGTAATAAATTATAAACAACAATTTTAAAATTTGCCAAGTCGACATAAATGTGCATGGAACCACCCCATTGCAACCTAGTATCAACAAAAACACTATTCGAAAGCCAACTTATCAAATCGACATTAAATATAAACTTAATATCAACTCAAAAAGGATATTAAATCAAAATAGTTAAAATGTTTCAGTGTATCAAATTGACATACAAGTCAAAGGAATCATCCTTTATGACTTAATATCAACTCAAACAAGTTTAAGATTTAGACTAAGTACATAAATTTCGTTTTCAAATAATAAATATAAAACAGATCAGTCAAAATTAGAGAATTAAATAAAAAGTAATGAAAACAACCAAAATCTTGCTATGAAATGAGAAAGCACTAAATATTTATACAAGAAACAACAAATAATAAACGAGATCCTTTCACGCATTTGCCCTTGAAAATAAATTTAATAAAAAAGTAAATTAGCAAGTATAATAAAAGTTGTCGAGAGATTACATTTATAACAAAAATAGTTTGCATCTACATTTCAATCTATAACACCAAAACAACTCATTAGGGCACTTTTATTTTCAAATACTATGAAACCTTATTACCACAATTAAAGGCTGAATAAGGATTAACACGAAAATATAAATATTAAAAGAGAAATATATATATATATATATATATATATATATATATATATATATATATATATATATATATATATATATATATATATATATATATATATATATATATATATATATATATATATATATATATATATATATATAAACGTAGATGGTCAAAAGACGATAAAAGTAATTTGTAGAATCTCTTGAAAGACAATTCCATAATCCTTTCTATTTCCCAAACCTTAATAAAAGGATTGGAATTAAACGTTTTCAAAAGAGTATATCAAAATATTAACAATAACAAAATTTGAAAGTCAGAAAATAACCCTAATATAGGTATGAAATTTATTAAGTTCAAAGATCTAAAATATAATTTGGAATATAAACTCAAACCAGAAATTTTTGTAAATAATAAAACAGATACGTAGTACTCACATAAAAACAACACTTAATTGGAAAAGAACATAAAATATATACCGTCGTGCATAATAACATATAATATCAAGCAACCATCAAATAAAATAATGCAATGCAACACACGTGACTATATTGAATTAAAATTAAAGTTTTTTTTTTAATTGCAAAACACAAAACAAATTAAACACACAACTAAACCGAGAAGGCTATAAATGACTTCACATTCGCTGCGCACTCTGATAAAAGAGAAATTAAATTACATGTAAGAGGCCCTACAAATAAGATTGACAAACTTGGTAGACTAATTTCACCGATAATACAAGTAACTATACATATAACATATGCTCCATAAGCATGAGAGTACACCATATTCCCATAAGGCTTCCCTTTACTTACTCTACCCATCACACTCTCATTGTAGTGAAACTACTAAACTTAATTCTAAATAAATTTTATCTCCTATGGCTAACTAAGAATTATAAAGAATCATTAGCAACTCTTTTTCAGAGTTTAGGAGCGTTTTGCTCTGATACCAACTGTAACACCCCAGAATTTCAAAGCGGGAAAAGAAAGAAATAATAATAGTATTATAGGACGATGGGGAAACATCGTCTTCTGGGAATGTCACTACTACAAGAAATGCGCTTAAAACACTAAGTGATAAAACCAACATAAATAAATTAAATTAATTAGATTAATATCCAAAATAGAAAAATAACTCTTAAACTAATTAAAAGTCTAGGCCCAAAACATCTAACATTTTAATGCTCACATCTCAACCCGAGCCCAAAACCAAGGAAGATTCCCATCAACATAACGTGCAAAAATATAGAACAAATATACAAAATCAGTGGGGAGTAACTAACAGCTCTGCCAACCCAATTAGGATCCACATAGGAGTTATCAAGCATTAATAAATAAGTCTCAATCAACATAAAATATCAAACTAAACCAAATAACAGCCAAACAGCAACTAACAGTTTAACATGCTTAAATAAAGTAAATCAACAATAATGAACTTAAGATAAGCATACAAGATCCATAGCATAAGCCTCCAAAATAATTAAACAAAATAATATAATAGGTTTTGAGAAAGAGCAGAACGCCACTGGATCGCAACCCACTTCCTAAGGTTTGTCAGATCGAAATATCCAAACAGCCTAGGGGCTTACTTTCCCTACTGCCTGCGTCAAAAAATGGCCAAACTCCCGATGCAGGATAGTACCCAGCTTACTACTTCCCAACCTCTCAGACGACAACAATTAACCCAGGTAATACCCTCCAAATCGCAACCTAAGTGGTTGGCATGTTCTTCACCGGGGACTACATCTATCCCACCAGATATCTTAATCTCAATAAAATATTTCTACAAATAAATACTGTAATTTATTCAACATTTATTCATCAAATATAAATAATAAGGATGCCCTTCAAGCCTTACACCTAAAATCAGCAGAAACTAGGATCGAAATCCAAAAGTCTCAATTCAACAATATTTATTATTCTCAAAGTAATAGTGATAATAATACTAATAAAAATCATTTTGCCCAACCAAAAAGAATACACACTCTCTAAAATATGATTATACACTAAATACACAATAAAATCACATACTCCAAACTACTACACTCTCGTTGTCTGAGTTTGGGTACAAGGTCAATTACAACGTTATTTATTTTACCCCCGGTACATAACTCTTGGCGAAACTATACTAAAGACAATTTTATTCTCCCTCGAGTACTGTAACGTCGAACAACTTAGATATTGATTTATAAAAGTACAACATTATCATATTCCACATAATACAAACAGACCAAACCATCTTAGAATAATTAAAATCATTCTTATATATATATATATATATATATATATATATATATATATATATATATATATATATATATATATATATAACAAGCTAAGAAAAAAAAACATGGCCACAAAAATAACTTAACATATAAGCCCAATATACTATAACCACCCTCTTCGAAATAAAATTTTTAAAAAAGCAAAACGACTTACCATTATATGCATAATCTGACAACATGATAAAAAAAAATCATAAACACACGTACAAGCTGCAACCCATATAATACACACCAAGCAAAACTAGAAAAGAAGAAAAAAAAACATAAAGGAAATGAAACAAAAGTAGCAGACCAACAAATCAATACCAAGGATACTATAATGCAATACTTACAACAAAAAGAGAACTCTTGAACCTTAACATACTTGCCACACATGCTACAGCCTACAAATGCTATACATGTCTATAAAAGAAATTGAAACCACTAACCAAAACCATGCTGAACTCTCAAGAATTAACGCACAACAATCACATATTAAAAAATGAGCAACAAAGCTCCCGCTGCCGGGGATTTAACGAGCGAAGTTGAGACACCATACTACACACAAACTGATCACATCATCACTCTCCCATAAACCATGTTCACCACAACATAAATTTTATCGCACGATAAGAGTTAACTAGCATAAAATATATATCCTGAAACAATGATATTAAAACATATAAATCATGCTCATAATAAACCCTCCCACCAGACAACAAAATCACAAGTTCTCCAAACAATCATATACACATAAAATTCATAAAAAAAACTCATGAATCAAGCATATAACATGGAGTTATTCCCACCCAAACTCCTAAAATCAATACTAACCCAACTTAAGTATTTAAACTAGATAAATCCTAAACGAACTCTAATCGTACTCGGATCGCCGTTAGTTACATGGGCCAACCGGAGGAGTGTAGCAAAATCAATCTAACATTCTTCGTCTCGCATAGCGTCCTCTATGTGCTTCTGTCCAAGCAATCCCAAAAGCAAACTTAGTAAATGGTGGATAATTTAGCGTAAAAAAAAAAAGGGAAAAATGGTGGATTTTGTGAAGAACAAATGGGGTGCTTATCTCCTCTCACTTCCTCTCTCAAATGGCGTGAAGATGGGAGGCTCCAAACTTTTCTTTTTCCTGATCGGTTAAGCAGCAAAGTGGAGTTGAAAAAAAGGGGTTACAAAGCTTAAAAGATGGAGTTTAAGTTGGGTAATACATTGGGGGTTACAAGAGGGTTAGAGGGTGGTCAAAAAGCCTCTCCAATGCTTCTAAAATTCTGTTTTGTGGATAGCTTTTAGGAACATAAGACTTCACGTTAAAAAGTTGTGTAACGGTCCAAAACGCGCTAAATAATTATAATTAATAAAATACATAAATAAATATACACATTTTAAATTAATAATCCCAACAACACAATACCACAATTAAATAATTATACATGTTAAAAATAGTTTTAATAATAAATTATTTTATTTTTACGAAAAATATCATTTTAATGTAAACAAACGCCAAAAATAAAGGGTGAAAATTACTAGGTGCTACAACCCTTACAATATTGGGGGGATTGTGTTATGACAACCACCTATATCACAAATAGGCTGCCAACTGATGTAAACAAAGGAAAAAGTCCATATGAAATTCTCTATGAAAAACTTCTAATTACAATTTCATGAACTGCTTTGGGTGTCTAGCTCTTGCTTATAACCCTGAGAAAAGAAAAGACAAGTTCCAAGCTAGAGGAGTTGCATGCATCTTCACTAGTTACTCACATACTAAAAAGGGATACAAATTACACAATCTCCCCATAGGGATCTCATTTGTATCAAGGGATGTAAGATTCTATAAATCTATATGTCCATATCATATATTTCAGTCAGTATCATCTAAATCAACACAAGCAACTAAAGAGTTGAACAAAATTAACACACCATAAGTATGGGGTGAGTGTGTATATAATGAATCTGTGAGAACTGAAAGAGAAGGAGTGGTGGAATAGGTGACAGAACATGATGATGATGATGAACAACAAGCTCAGGTCATTCCCAGAAGGACTACAAGAGATCATAAAGCTCCTACATGGCACTCAGATTATCAAATCAGTGCTAATTGTGTGCAAAGGGTAGGAAAAGCTGTAGTAAGTGCTGAATACACCTGCCTTGTGAGCACTATGAGCAAGATTCATGATCCTAAGTATTTTAAAGAAGTTGTTAAACACAGTCAATGGCTACAAGCCATGAATGAAGAATTAGAAGCACTTGAAGGAAACAAGACTTGGGTAATTACTGATCTTCCACCAGGAAACACTAGTAGAATAATTGCTTATTGTTGCGGTGGTATTGATGCGGTCTTACCCATACACAACAATATGTCACGTAAAAGAAAAGATAAAATATAAAATAACCATATTGCTGCGGTTTCGGCCGAAAACCGCTGCAATATGGTTTCAACGGGAAAAGTTGATTATAATGACCAGATATATTGTTGCGGTTTCCACACAGAACCGCAGCAATATATTTAAATATTATTTTTTAAATTATATTTTAATCTATTGTTGCGGTTCCTAGGAAAAACCGCAGCAATAGACATTCAAAATTAATAATAAAAGGCGCCGGCTAGGGTTCTTTATCGTTACTCCTTCAGCCGTTTTTATTTTCACTCTCATTCTTCTCCCTCCTCTCTCTCACTCATTCGTTCTTCTCTCATTGCTTTCAGCGTCCTTCTCTCATCTCTCAACACTCGTCGGAAGCATCTCTTCATCATCATCATTTTCTCTCTTTTTTTTTTTCTAAATCTAGAAATTCCCTTTTTTTTCGTTCCTCCATCATCTTCGAATCCTCCATCACTCGTTCTTCATCTTCAGATCTCGAGGCGTTGGTCGTTCGTTGCTCCACCAGCAAACCGCAACCGGCGAACGAAACCAGCCTCGTCGTTCGTCGTTCGACCATCCTTCGTCGGCCATTCACAGTTCGGTCGTTCACAAGCACATCGAGAAACCAGAGAGAGAAAGGAGTTCATTCATCTCCTTCGTTCGTCTCCTTCATCTCCTTCGTCGGCCTCCGTTCGTCTCCTTCGTCGACGCTCAGACCAACGGTTCGAGTTTCACCAGATCTGCACCAACGTTTTGTATTTTTTATTTTCTTCATTTTTTTTATCTTCAGTTTAGATTAGATATTTAGGATTTCTATTTTTTTTGTTTTAACTTTTTTTTAATGAATTATTTTAGAGTTTCTATTTTAGTTTAATGTCCATTTTAATTTTGTAATGAATATGATATTTTAGTTTTTGGTATTGGTTACATTTTTCAGATTTGGTGTGTTTCATAGTTTCATTTCTCATAATATCAAATGTAAATGCGGTAGTTATGGGCTTTATTAATTCATTTGATGTTTGAATGAATTCCAAAAAATCTGGTTGTGTGGTTTTATTTGTGAAAATGTTGCTTGGGTAAAGTATGACATTAGAAATGTATAATTTTTTTTTAAAAATAAACAACCTATTGTTGCTGTTTTTACCAAACAACAACAGCAATAGGTTGCTTTTTTTTTTTTATTATTATTAACACATTGCTGCGGTTTTGGGTAGGAACCGCAGCAATAGGTTGCCCTATTGCTGCGGTTTAAAACCGCAGCAATATGTAATTTACCTATTGTTGCGCCCTTTATTGCTGCGCGGCGAAAACCGCCGCAATAGGCCACTTAATGACCGCATCAATAAGCATTTATTCTACTAGTGAAAGAAGGCAATATAATAGGAAGTAAGTGGCTTTATACCACAAAATATGACCCACAAAGGAAGAGCACAAGCTAGAAATCCAGACTTGTTATCCTAGGTAACAGGCAACAATATGGTTTGGACTATAGAAAGACCTTTGCTTCTGTTGCAAAGATTACAACTATAAGATCTCTTTTAGCTGTTGCTGCAATACAAGGGTGGTTTACTCACCAAATGGATGTAAAAAATGCTTTTTTACATGGTGAATTAGAAGAAATTGTATTCATGAATTTCCCACCTAGATATGAAGGAGATGGATTTAGATTTGATGTAAGCTTGTAGAGAGAGATCAAGACTCATAGTGATACAAAGACAAAAGTGTGCAAACTTTTGAAACCACTCAATGGGCTCAAGCAACCCTTAGACAGTGGTTTGCAGAACTTAGCTCAGTTCTAAAGGCTAGTGGTTTTGTTCAATCAAAATCAGATCACTCACTCTTCACTATGCAAGAAGCAAATTCATTCACTGCAATTCTTGCATATGTTGATGATTTAATTGTGACTGGAAACAATATGCAGTGTATCAATCAAGCTAAAGAATGTCTCAATTTCGAATTCAAGATGAAGGACATGGATGAATTATGGTATTTTCATGGAATTGAGGTAGACATAAGCTACCTACGCATACTCATGTTAAATATAGTCTCACTCATTGTAGACCACTCAAGCTACCTATAGAACTCATGTGAAACTTCTTTCCACAACTGGTGAGCCTTTGATTCATCTTGAAACATATCAAAGGTTAATTGGGAAACTGATGTATTTAACACTCACAAGACCAGACATAACATATATTGTGCATGTCTTGAGTCAATTTATGCATTACCCAACCTCAGTGCATTTCCAATTAAGCTGCAAAATGAGTGTAAAGGTACTTGGCTGGGTCTACATACCAAGGAATACTCCTTGCTTCTAAGTCTGCTGCTGAATTACAGACCTAGAGGGATACACTAGGAGATCCACTTCAGGGTTCTGTATTCTCCTAGGACAATCCCCTATTGCTTGGAAGTCTAAAAAAAATGTGGTGCCCAGGTCTACAACTAATGCCGAGTATAGGTCTCGGGCTATGACCGTATGTTAAGTGATATGGGTTAAGCAGTTCTGGCCCAGGTCTGAAACAAATGGGGAGTATACCAATATTCAGTGATAATCAAGTAGCTTTGGCCATTGCTGCAAATCCAGTGCACGATGAGAAGACAAAGCATGTTGGAATTGAATGTCACTTCATCAAGGAGAAGGTGATTGTAGACACATAATCATGTCTCCCCATTTAAGGATCCAATGATGAAACATATCGTGGTCTTAATTGGTCCGACCCAAAGGCAGAGCAGTTTGAAAAGCCATTCAAAACCATTTCGAAAAGTGTTAAAGTCCTATTTTAAAGCCCAATTAATTATTTATGACAATTAATTGTATTTTGAGCCCAATTCTTTGAAAGCCCAATTAATTGATAATTAATTGATTTATTTTAATAAATAAATATTTTCAAAAGATATGTTTTATAAGTTAAAATCAGATCTTTTAGATAAAATAAAATCTTTTAGAACGCGTTTTTATCAAAAACTGTCCAAAACTAGCTCTGCGCTGAGCGCAGCTGCCTGCGCCAAGCACACGTGTCCTTACACGTGGGCTTCCACTTAAGCTGCGCCTAGCGTACAAACTGTGCCAAGCGCACCAGAACTGCCACGTAGACTTCTGTTTCATGTAGAGTCCTGCGTCAAGCGCAGTTCTCTGCTTGAGACTCGGATTTTCTTTCTTATCTTTTTCAAAACGCGTACCACGTGTACGCTTTCTATTGGGCATGTCGCGTCATGCGCTTGACACGCCAGCTGCGTAGCTGGCACGTGAGGCGCATTGTCGTTTTCTCTATAAATAGGCCTAATTTCTGTACAGATTTCAGGACAGATTTTTCACATAACAGTCGATGAATACTTTACGAACTTCTCGACGAACCATAAAATGTCTCTACAAAATTCACACCTTTCAAACACAAAACACATTCAATCTACATACATTCAAGCATTCTGATTTTCAGGCTTCACGATTACTCGTCCCGAAGGTTGCCAGTCTCGCAAACCCAAGCTACGGTATAATCTTGAGGGTCCTTAAATAATTTTTTTTTTATTGAAGTTACTAACAGCTTTCTTTCCTGATGTAGATCTTTAATGTAAAATTGCTCTACTGTATATTCTAATCCTTTTTTCTATACTTTCTTTTATTTTATTTTATTATTATTCATGCCTTTAATTTGTATATTATATGCCTGCCTAATCATTCTATACATATTATATGATTGTCCCTGTATTATTGCTTTTATCACCCACATGTTATTTTTGCTAATCAATGACCTAAATGACTGTTCTAATATTAATCAGATTAATTTGGACAACTTGCTAGGTTCCCTGTAATACTGATTGCATAATAACTTGTCACTAAAAATTAGTCTTTTATGTGTTTCCTGAACCTACTTAGTTTAAATATTTTTAGGGTGTTTAAAACATTATTTGATTATTTTTTGGACATAAAATCTGTAATGAATCGAAATTTAGCAGGGGCCAACTTTGGGCGAAATTTAGTAGAGGCGACTTCTTTCAAAACAATTTTCAATAAAACCTTAACAATGGGGTAGTCAAATTAAATACGCGCTCACACAGCGTAGGAGAAATAAAAACACGCCTACAATTTCGCGACTTCACTGGGGAGGATTTTTTTAAAAAAAAATTTAAAAAAAATGAGTGGGTGAAACTTGAAAAATACGATTCATTCTTATTTTTATGCCTTTGAATAATATACAGTTTTGCATATGCATGGCTATTGTTCAGCCACCATAAGGACAATATACCTTGCCTCATTAGCACATGTTCAATGTGTGAGGTCACCCCCGGGGGGTTTGCGCTTTGTTCTTCCAGAAAAGCTTCCTGAGCGATAGTGTTGGATCTTAGTCATAAGCAAACCTACCCAACCATGGCATTCTTCTCTTGTTCCTGACTTGAGAACGGAGTGTGTCTTACACGTGGCCACCTCTTTAAGCAGGGGTACAAAGCGTGGGATCAATCTCTTAGTCATGGACCCTTTTTAGACTGAACCTAAACCTAACCAATAGTTTCAAACTTAGAACTGGACTTTAAGTTGGATTTTTTGCATCCATGTTATATGACATATGCTTGTGATTGCAAATATTGCCTGTTATTCTCTTATCAAATTGTCATTATTATGTATCATTCCTAAAATCGCGTCTCACAAACAATAGAAAATGCGTTAATCGGCCAATACGTCGCCTAAATCCCCGAAAAACGTGTCGGGGAGTAGTGCGCCAAACGCATTATGTTGCGCCTGGCGCACCACTCCCGCGCCAGACGCACAGCTGTGCGCCACGCGCATCAATGCTGCGCTGCACGCAATCTGTGCATCGCACGCTTTTCGTCAATTTAGCCGTCGTAATTGTTGATCCTATGTTCAGTTTTATGTTTGTCTGCCTTGCATTCGCGCAATGCATGGTCATTCTAGGAGTCTCACCTAATCAAACATTCAAAATTCAGTCTTTTCATGCAAGGTCAAGTCTGTCCTAAAAAGTGCATCTAAAGTGGTCACTGTAGAGTTCGACTTGTCATGTATGTCTACCTCTTCCCATCTTCTCCGTGTTGTTCAACTAATCTTTCCTATCAATCCTACCTTACCATATTCAATCAATTTCAAAAACTTACATTTTTTTTTAAAATCAATCCTACACCCTTTTCTATTCTACTCTTTTCCAAAAACATTTACTAATCATCATCATACACTAGTGAAAAAAAATGCTTTTGCTACTTAACAAGTGCTCCGGTTAATTTAAAAACGGAACATTTGGTCCAGTTTTTTTTGTTAAAAGAAATATATTACAAGTGCTTCGGTGGATCTTATTAACCGAAGCCCTTGAGAGTTGGGATTCATTAAATCCCAAAATTTTCCTTTTCTACCCGCGTAAACACTACACGGTTCCCCTCCCCCCCCCTCTTTAGCTCTTCCTTCACTCACAAACTTAATCAATCAAATCGCAACCCTAAAACTAATTCTTGTTCGTGGATCGCACCACCACCATGGTCCATGGATGAGAACTCAAAGGTCGTCGATGGTGGCGCTTCGCTAAAACCACCGCCGACGACGAAGTCTCCGCCAAAACAAATGCTAACCCTAATTCTTGTTCGTGATTCTTAATGCTTCCTTCCTCATTCTTCCTGGCTTTTTCGCTACTTTTTCTTCCTTATATTGTTGATTGTTTTATTTTCTGTGTTGATTTGTTTCGTTTTGGTTGTTAATTTGTTTTGTTTTCGTTGCTGATATGTTTCATTTTTGCTGATGATTTTTCATCGTGTTTTTTGCCAGATTACTCCTATTTCGTTTCCCCTTGTTTCTTCACTCTGCCTCTGTCGCTCACTCTCTCTCACTCAGATCTAACCAAAGCCCAAAAACCACCAGTTTCTGATCTTTCTTTTGGTAAATTTCCTCTCCCTTTTTCTTAATTTTCCTTAAAGTTGCAATCTTTATTTTCTGTTCTTGTTTTTCGTTTAATTTTTCTCATACTTATACTTTTAATAGATTAAATATGTCACAAAATTGCATTTTTTATAACAAAAAAGTAATTAGTGTTGCTATTTCTTATTTGGTTTTCTAAACTTAGTAGCAGGGGCATGGATAAGCACCTAAAAGTGGCAAAACCCAATTTTTTTTTTTATTTCATAAAAAAAATCAAATGAAATAAGGAAGAGTCTAGCTCAACAATATCTGGCGAATTATCTAGCTTCGCTTCATACATTATATAACTGTCATCCTCAACTGCTTCGATGTGTTTCAAAGTTCTAATTTGTTTCTTATCCTAATCCTATAACAGAAGAGATCGTGAAGGCAGATGGTTCTGCAAAAGCAGATTGTCTCGTATTATTGTTTCTGGATTCCATTTATATGTTCTAAGAATCTAATTAATGATAACTTGTATTGATTCAACTTATTTTTGGAGAAGCTTCAATGTCGGCCATTTGGATGTTATAGTTTCTGGTTTCGTGCTTTTGTTGAAGCAATAGACATTTCACTCCCTTATTTTGTCTCATAAATGGTTTGCTTTTTCAGTTGGTTTGCGAACGTCATTTTGTTTACCTAAGATTCCAGTTGGTTGGCCCAATAAAATTTTTCGGTTTCTCTATAGGCTATCATTGAAGCAAAAGATATCCCGGGACTTTCATCTTTGTTGTTGTTGATATCTTTCCCTTTTGTTAAAACTACTAATAGTCTTATCCTTCTTCTAGGTTCTAACATTATGTCTTCAGGAGTGTCTATCACTATCCTTTCTACAACTTGTGTCGTGTGGGAAAGGGACTTGGTTCATACTTCTTCCATTGCATGACTTGCAATTGCTGCCCGAGTGTGAAGCTTTTTGACCTTATGTATGCATTCAACAATTAGATTGCTTCCAGGTTAGTGGATTAGAGGATGTTGTTTTTGCTAGTTTGTTTTGTCTTCATCGTATGTGATACTTTTTAATGATGAATGTTAAAATTGTCTCATCGTTTTTGTGATACCAGGCTTATACTTGCAGCTACTATATCTATCCAATTTGCAGCAAGTCATTGGGAGATATGGCGGTAATAATATTCATCTTTATTCATGTTGTCAGCATCTATAATCATAGTGTATAAGCAACTAAGCATTACTTTTGATTTTATGGCCTTGTGGTGGTCAAATTGTGGTGGATGAACAAATAAAAGAGAGGGAGAATGATGGAAAGAGAGGGTGCCAAAGCGTATATGGATATGAAGGCTGAAATATTACTTCTGCTACTTTTGTTTACTTGTCATTTTGTTGAAGTGGTCTGCCTGTTAGGTGTTATAAAGTGAAAGGGTGTTGGTAGTAACATGCATTTAATAGTGAATTTGAAGGTCAGTCTCCTTTGTCCGTCTTTTCTTTCTCTTATTTGTGATTACAATACGTGTATATGGTGTACAATTTTTAAGTAATTTGGGGTATCAATCCCTTAGATGCTCTTTTCACGAAAGCCTATTTTTGTTAGGCTTCATTCTTTTCGCCTTGTAAAGTCAAATTTTAGGAAGAAGTTCTGATAACGGTTACTCAAGTCTAATTGATAACTAATACAAGGCCAACCCTAATTTATGACTAATTCAAGTTTAAATCAAGTTATGAGTTCTAGGTATTATAGAGAAATATGACATTAGTTGGTTGCAGTACATTAACTACTTGTGAGACAATGGACTTTGATTATTTTTTAGCTCTAGAATGTGTGTTATTTCAATAAGCTTTTATGTTATTTTCTCCACTTCAGAAATATAGTCATGATGGTTGTCATAACTAATTGTGTTTATGTAACATTTAAGCACCATGGTTGGGTCTTGCTCTCCTGCAAATAATGACCATTTGTTGTATTTTTGTCTTTCGTGTCATATGGTCATTTGTTTATATTCTTGTTAATTCAGGGTACGAACTTTGAGTTTGTGACGACTAGCTTTGTTAGAGAAGCATTTACATCGATAGATTTTGTCTTGCATATCAACTTCAAGGCTAAGGAAAGGAATGATCCTAATGCTCCAATACCGACTCTTTTTGCCGAAGTGATTTGAAATTCCCTTTTTGCTTTGCTGGGTTTTGCAAATGCTCTGATTCCTTACCAGGTCTAGATATGTATTCTTAGAACGTACAAGTTGGTTTCATTTGTCTGATCACGCTGTGTTTTTTTTATTATTGATGTGTTGGTCACTCTTGTAACTATGATTAGAAATTCCCTTTTTGCTTTGCTGGGTTTTGCAAATGCTCTGATTCCTTACCAGGTCTGGATATGTATTCTTAGAATGTACAAGTTGGTTTCATTTGTTTGATCATGCTGTGTTTTTTGTATTATTGATGTGTTGGTCACTCTTGGTACTATCATGACACAATTTTGGCGTCCTTCGTCTTTCAGATGCAGCTTATATTCGTGTTGTTATTGTGAATCCTCTGTGTTTTTGTATTATTGATGTCCGGGGTACGCTACTGGGTAGGAGGCGTATCATAATTTTAATTAAAATCTGATGCAGATGCAGTTATATGATCTTGCACCAGTAGAAAGGCTTATGCCCCTCCTAATTGTCATAAAAATTAGGTTGAAACTTTGTTTATATTGTGAATATTGTACTGGTTTCACTACTACAAATAGGGTTATAGCAACGGCCTAAATGTGTTGGCAAAGATCCATCAAATGTTGCCATAGACCTATAGCAGCAGTTTATATGGCATTGTTATTAGGTGGCGCTGCTATAATTCTATAGCAACAGTTATAATGCCTTAGGCAACAACTTTATAAAACTGTTGTCGTAGACATCATTAGCAACATTTTTCTTAGGCAACGATTTTGAACTTTTGTCAACAGTTTTTATTATATCTAAGGCGACATTTATTATGTTTTAGTAACAATTATTTAGGACTATCAATTATCTATAACAGCGCTATCAACAGTCTACGACAACGTTTATTGCTCTAATATTACAACACTTTTGTAGCCTATGACAACATTTCTTGATACAGCTATTTCAACACTTTTACACGAGTCTATATCAACGTTTCTGGCTACATTATTGCGACATTTTTATGTGAGTCTATAGCAACGTTTCTTGACACAACTATTGCGGCACTTTAATGTGAGTTTATAGCAACAGTTTCATATGTGCTTATTTAGTAGCTCATTAAAATGAAAATATTATACCAAAATACCCAACTACTACAAAAAGAAAACATTTATTTCAAATAAGTTTTACTTACTATTATAATAAAATATCCATAACAATCATTCAACTAACAAAAACCATTGTTATAATATAAATACATCAATTCAGAAAACTAATGAATCTCCAGAAAGAACTAATAGTTCAAGCAATCTAGAACCTATAAGTTATTTAATTTATTTGTCCAAAAGCAGTCCAAAAGAACTTCAATCTACGCCCTTCCGGCCATCCTTTTATCTACCCATCTCCTTCTATACACCATCCTGTATACAGAAAAATAATAGTCATATAATAGGAAAATGAACAAAATTTATTAAACAAAATTCAATACATATTTGAAATCTTACCAAGTAAACGACGTCACTCAATAATCCTGATCCTCGTCATAATAAGTTGAATCCAAATATAAAGTGAGATACTAAATAAATAAAATATATGAAGAAGGAAAAAAAATATTACCTCTTAGTTATCTTCCACAGCTTTGTGTAGCTGGGATGATCAGGTTGGAGTGCTGAAGAAGTCGGTGCTTCAGTGACAGCAATACAGGTGTGTCACTATGCCCTATGCCCCCTTCCGTAAACTTGATCTGTTTCACTATCACACATAATTTGAAGGATCCAACCAAAATCAACTAGATTATAAATGGGCCTTAACACCTCATCCTGTTTCGACAGAATGAAATTGGTAGTATTAAAAGATCTGGAAGAATATCCTAAAAAAAAAATACTACCTGATAAACAAATACTTGTGCAAACATCTTCACTTTCCTAAATTCATGTTATGTTCAAACCTATCCCCAAAGCAACAGAGCACATTATAATAGCTTCATAAATAATCATAATTCAATAAAGATAAGGTCGGGGATTATAAGAACTGTCAACAGATAAAAAAAAAGGTGGACACTATGAGGCTCCCAAAGCACCTGCAGCACTTGCAAGTACAGGTAGGTTACCTGAAGCATACACAATATGCAAACACTACAGCTGAAGATCAATGTGAACACGAACACCATCGCATTGATATTTGCATGTAATTTTATTCATCTGTACCAAGTAACATATACTTCATATTTGGCTTTCATAATTAGAAATTATCTCAATTTCTTATTACCCATATTTCCTCAAACAGGAATGTCCTTCATCTTTTCACAATTGTAAAGTTGAGTGAAACCTAGGTAGTGTAAAATGAACGATAATGCATTAACATCTTATAAGGTCTACAAAAATCACAAGCCTTGGAACATTTTAATAAAAAAAATATATAGAAAGTATTAAGTAAAATATATAGTTTAGCATATCAAATACCCTCGTCGTCCTTTTAATCACGATATGGAACTCCTCTATTAGTCTAGTTCGGAGTTAGGAGTAAAGCTGCATTCAAATGGTCTCTAGAGACTTCCCTAAACATGTGAAAAGCATGATCCACATTTGGACTTGAGTACTAACAAACACACACTGGGTATTACGTTTCTATTCAAAAAGAGAGTTTTATTATAATTGAATACCATAGTGGATAAGAGAAAAATGAGAGAGCAACAAGCCAGACATAAGAACTTGACACATAAGCTTTGAAGCATCTACAGATGTTCCATTGCTAAACTGAACAATTAGCTTAGAAAAACAGCATGACACGCCAGCCTAAGTAGCAGCTCATTCTCCACAATCACACAAGTCTAAGAGATGTAAGATGAGAAAGGTCTAGTAAAGCTCCTCGCAAATTTAAGCCATGGATGTCAGTAATGAAAAAGCAGATATCTAAATACTTTCTTACCGGCATCTGATAGTGTAGTTTCAACTATAGATTATCAAGGAGTAAAGATCAGATCCAAGTCCAGCATGAAACTGAGGGCCTGTAAGTGTTTGCCAGAGACTGTCCAAATTCTCACCAATACTCCGGGAAGATTTTTGAACAATAACAAGTTTCTAACAATCTATATGATGATCTTTGAGTTATTGAAATGGTTGCTCATCTAACCCTGTATAGACTGAAAGCTAAATGATTTATAAAGCTTAATCTACTTCGAGGGTGGTGAGATCTATATTAGTTTATGCTTCATATACATATTGTTAAGAACTAAGAACATTGTTCTATTCATGTTCAACTCAAACATACAAGTGCATTTGTGCTTGTTTGCTGACATGGAAAATTCTTAAAAGTCATCCTCAAGCACAATATGAGTAAACACAGAAGGGACCTCTAGTTGAATGAACAAATTTCGCAAAAAAAAGCCACACTTTACTTTCATATCTTTATTAGTTATATTCTCTTTTCCTGGTGCAAATAAATAACAGTTTTTAGCCTAGGCACTTGCTGTTAATCACTTACTATTAGTGAACATAACAGTTTTCAACTTTTAGTCACGTATTGTAAGGGATCTTAACTATATTCGTATATCAATTATATTTCTGTTGCATGACTAATCACAAATTTGAAAATCTTCATGATTCTGGTTCAGTAGTCTAACTTTCAAAGGGACTTTAGTTGTTGAGTTCTTTTAGCTACCTTAGAAATTATATGCAACTGCAACTATTGAGACACTAAGGGGGTGTTTGGTATCATTTTTTTTTTCACAAAAGTAACGGATTCAAATAACAAAATTTGTTTCTACTTGTTTGGTGATGTGTTCATTATTCATCGATTATTTACTCTAATCCCCTTAGTTTTGATAGTCGATTTGGGCTCTTTCGAGCCCTTTTCTTGTGGATTTGATGTGTTTGGAGTTCTTGTCGTGTTTTGCAGGTTTTGATGCGGATTTGGTACTCTGTACCTTTATCGGAGTCGCAACACGGAAGTCCAGCAGTCACACAAGGTCCAAGGCGTATCCGGAAGACCGCATGAGCATTTTGGTTGGATTCCACGAAGAAAAAGACAAGTAAATACCTTCGCCCGGTCAACCGGGCGGAGTGGCCCGACCGGGCGAAGTTTCATACTTTGCCACCAGCAGCGTTCGAAGAAGAAACCGCTTACGCGCCCGACCGGCGGATTTCGCCGGCCGACGGGCGAACTTCAACACTTGGGATTTTTCATCCTTTATTTCGCCCGGTCAATCGGGCGATCAGACGAAGAAAAACGCTTACGCGCCCGACCAGGCGGAATTTTTCCTTCGTCGCAAGTCTGCGATCACCGTCGCCCGACCGGGCGGATTTCGCCCGGTCGACCGGGCGGACTCTCAGGACGCGATTTTTCGGGTTTTTTTTAGCCGGTTTTGTATTTAGTATAAATAGGTTTTTAGTATTTTCGTGGAACGGATCTGATTTTTCTACATTTTTAGGGCCAAACACTTAGTTTATTCTCTCTACTTTTGTTGAACTTTTACATTGGAAGATTATATAGATTATATAGATTGTCGATTTCCTATTTCATTGTTCTTCGATCATTCGGTATTCTTCTTTACTTTCTTTAATTTAATGAATTCTTTTACTTTGATCCTGTTTATTGAGTTCTTTGTTATAATGAGTGAGTAGTCTATTTCTAGGGTTTAGAGAGGGAAGCCATGTTTATACCTTTTTGATTGTGGTTTGATGTTCTTCAATAATTGGATTGAATTAAAATAATTCCTATTGATTTGTTATACTTGTTTAATTCATGTAATTGCGCAATATCATGAGTTATGTTTAGCTAATAAGAATTAGAATCGAAAGATCATATTCGTTAGAGGCTTGTTACAATAGGTAGATTTGATTATGTTGAGCGACCGTATCGGCATATGTTAATCTAGGAGTTGTTAATGCCGACCAAGGATTAGCGAAATACTTCGTTTATTCGAACCTCAATCCAAGTGTTGTTGAACTATATTATATTGATTAAACTGGTATAAGCATGGTGGACCGATCGATTGCCCTAGGTTTTTAATTATTTGATAAATTCTCATTTTTCTGCGTTCTAGTTTACTCTAGCTTAGTTATTAATTCCTCAATTATTTTTCCTCTCTGGAAGTAGTTAGATAATTGAACATAAATCTGTAGAACTCCTCTCCCTGTGGATCGACCCGTATTTGCCACTTTACGCCAAACAGGACACCGTGCACTTGCGGTATATTTTAAAACCCATCAAGTTTTTTGGCGCCGTTGCCGGGGATACGGCTAGTTTCTATAGCTTTTTGATTAATTATTTGACTATTCTCGCTGTCTCATTGGAACTTCAAGTTCCAATTGAGGCCATCTTCTTGCACATTTTTCTCTTGTTTCTTTTATGCCCGGTGTCTAAAAGAACAGGTTCTCCAGTTCAGACTGATCCTGATCTTGAGAAAACCATCCGGCAGCTCAAGAAGACACAAAAGAAGAAAAAGCAGTCTGCTAATCAGAAAAAACCACGGAAGAACCAACCGAACCAATTATGCCTCCTAAGTCGCTGAAATCTTATGGGGTACCTTCTCCGGCAATGTTCCCACGAGGTCCTACTATGCACGATATACAAGCAATCAACTTCGAAATCAAGCCTGGCCTCATCAACATGATCCAGCGAGAATCAATTTGGTGGCCATCCATCTGAAGACCCCGCAAATCATTTACAACGGTTTCAACAGCTTTGTCGTACCGTTAAGCACCAAGGGGTCACTCTGATCGGTTGAAGGTTATGGTCTTTGAATTTTCACTAAAGGACAAGGCACGAAGTGGCTGAATGATGTTAATGAAACCGAGTGGAGTGCTATATCTCGAAGCATTCTTGAAAGAGTACTACCCTCCCACCAAAACTGCGAGAAATAAGACACAAGCTTGCCACCTTCCAACAAGAACCCGATGAAACACCGAAGGAAGCATGGAATAGGTTTAAGGATCTGCAGAGGGAATGCCCACACCACAATCTGGATAAGTGGTTCATCACCCAAGCATTCTACAATGGTCTACAACCTCATATCAAGAGCACGATTGATTCATCTGCGGGGGGTGTCTTCCTAGATAAGGGGGTAGATGAAGGATACGATTTTACGGCCAACTTAGCGGCGAATGATCATAGCTCCTCCCGGGACTACTACCAAGAAGAAGTTGGATGCTGATGCATATGCTTTGTTGTCCTCACAAGTAGCACGAGTTGAGCATGAAGATGGACTCATTGAAATCTTCGCAATCCACTACTCCTCCCATGAGTATTAATGCGATGTCCTCCATGGCTCCTATTACTTCCTCCTTTTGTGAAGTGTGTGGTATTCAAGGTCACTTTGGTCATGATTGTTCCTACGATCAACCTGATCCTAATCGAGATGGAGCATGCCAATGCTTTTCAGCGAGAGACCACACAACCCCTATTCCAACACTTACAACCCGGGTTGGAGAGATCACCCCAATTTCTCCTATAAGAGCCACAATGTTCAAAATCCTCAACCTCCACCACAATCTTCCTACCCACCACCACATCAAAACCCACCACAACATGCTTTGCTAGACCACCATATTATCAAGGGGCTCCTCGGAACCCCCTCCTGGTTTCAATAGGCCTTCACCCCAAGGCTATCGGAGCAAGCTCCTCATAATAACGGCTCTCAAGAACCTACTATGTCCGATCTAATGAAAATGATGGTTTCTATGCGGGAAAAATCATGAGGAGAGCATCAAGGAGCTGAAGAACACCACCAAGCATTTGGAGACTCAACTTGCTCGGGTGGCGGGAAACAATGCACAAAGGCAACCAGGTCATCTGCAGGGGCAACCAATTCCTAAAGAAACCGCTAATCTTGTCACTCTTCGAGCGGTACACAATATGATGCGCCACCTATGCCTACTGATGATTCAATACCTCCGGTTCGGAATGATGATGTGGATGACAATGAAGGTGAGGATAGCTCCGGAGCGAAGTTGAGCGCGGGAAAGTGGATGACGCTGAGAAACGCAAGGAGAAGGTTACTGATTCTCCTACTCCACCACTACCTTTCCCCCATAGGATGCAAAAATCAAAGGTCGATCAACAACTTGGTAAATTTATGTCTATGGTCAAAAATCTTGAGGTAACAGTTCCTTTCACTGATTTAATTTCTCAAGTACCTGTGTATGCCAAGTTTCTGAAAGATATGATAACCAAAAAGAAAGATTTTGGTGGAATAGATAGGGTTGCTTTAAGCGAAGAATGCGGTCTTTGTTTTGCAAAATAAAATCCCACCCAAATTAAAAGATCCTGGTAGTTTTTCCATCCCCTGTCATGTGGGTGCTCTGTTTATAGATAAGGCTTTGTGTGATCTAGGTGCTAGTGTATCTGTTATGCCTTTATCTGTCTGTAATAAACTGAACTTGGGTGCTTTAAAGTGCACACATATTACTTCTGAGATGGGCGATCGATCCGTGAAGTATCCTTTGGGTATTTTAGAGGATGTCCCTGTTAGAGTTGGAAAATTTTATATTCCTGTGGACTTTGTAGTACTTGATATGGAAGAAGATAGTCAAATTCCCATTATTTTGGGTAGACCTTTTCTATGTACTTCTTTGGTCTTGTTATTGATGTAAAAATCGGCTCTCGACTTTGAGTGTTGGTGATGATACTATTACTTTTCGGTTAACCAATGCTATTAAGTCCCCTATGCTTGAGCACACATGTTGCGGGATTGACATACTCGATGAGATCTGCGGAGTTAGTTTTTCACAATTTACGTCGATGAATTATTGGAGACAAGTCTTGATCTCACCGATGATCTTGACATTGATACGGTAGCGGATTGTAAGGTAATGGAGACTATTTGCTCTACTTCCGAACCACGGGTAAAGAAGTTAGAACTTAAACCTTTACCTTCTCATCTCAAATATGCATTTCTTGATGATCTTTGAGGAATGTCCTGTGATTGTCAGTACTAAACTCACAGATAGCCAGCTTTCACAACTTCTTACAGTGCTTCGCATGCACAAGAAGGCTATTGGGTATAGTATTGATGATCTAAAGGGCATTAGTCCTGATTTCTGCATGCATAGAATTAATTTGGAAGAAAATCACCGCCCTTGCATACAACCTCAAAGACGTTTGAATCCTAATATGCAAGAGGTGGTGAAAAAGGAAATTATGAAACTACATGACGCGGGCATCATCTACCCCATCTCGGATTCTAAGTGGGTGAGCCCGGTTCAAGTTGTTCCTAAAAGGGGGGGGACTACTGTTGTTAAGAATGATAAGGATGAACTAATTCCTACTCGTCTTTATTACGAGGTTGGCGGATGTGTATTGACTATCGCAGATTAAACATTGCCACTACGAAAGATCATTTCCCTCTCCCTTTTATTGATCAGATGTTAGAAAGATTAGCAAAACATAACTTTTTCTGTTATTTGGATGGATATTCAGGTTTCTTTCAGATTCCCATTCACCCAGCTGATCAGGAGAAGACGACGTTCACTTGCCCCTATGGCACTTTTGCATATCGCGAGAATGCCATTTGGTTTGTCTGCAACGCCCCTGCCACATTTCGGAGATGTATGATGGCCATTTTTTCGATTTCATTGAAAATATCATGGAGGTATTTATGGATGATTTTAGTGTTTATGGTTCGACTTTGATGTGTGTTTGCGTAATCTCTCTCAAATTTCGAAACGTTGTTCTGAGGTTAATCTGGTTCTTAATTGGGAAAAGTGCCACTTTATGGTGAATGATGGAGTGGTACTTGGACATCTCATATCTGAGCGTGGCATCCAGGTGGACAGAGCAAAAATTGAGGTGATTGAGAAACTTCCTCCTCCTGTGAATGTCAAGGGAGTAAGGAGTTTTCTGGGTCACGCGGGTTTCTATCGCAGATTTATAAAAGACTTTTCAAAAATCGCGAAACCCCTTACTCAATTGTTGCTCAAGGATGCCACCTTTGATTTTGCGATGCGTGTGTGGAGTCTTTTGACGGGATTAAGGAAGCATTGATCACTGCCCCTATCATACAACCTCCGGGACCGGAGTCTTCCTTTCGAGATCATGTGTGATGCTAGCGATTATGCGGTTGGTGCTGTGCTTGGTCAACGGAAAAACAAAGTCCTCCATGCCATCTACTATGCCGAGCAAGACCTTAGATGAGGCCCCGGTCAATTATGCTACTACGAGAGAAAGAGTTGTTAGCCATTGTGTATGCTCTTGACAAGTTTCGGACCTACCTCATAGGTTCGAAAGTGATTGTTCATCTTGACCATGCTTTGCGCTAAAGTATCTCTTGGCCAAGAAGGAGGCCAAACCACGACTTATACGATGGATATTGTTACTACAAGAGTTTGATACGGAGATCCGTGACAAGAAGGGTCTTTGAGAATGTAGTTGCGAGATCATCTCTCCCGGTTGAGGTTTGAGTCAAGTCTTGACGGTCCCATAGATGATGCTTTTCCAGATGACCATCTTTTCACTGTGTCTACTCAATCTCCATGGTATGCTGATTTTGCTAATTATTGTGTTAGTGGTTCTCATCCTCCTGATTTGACATACCAACAGCGCAAGAAGTTCTATCACGATGCCAAGCATTATTTTTGGGATGACCCCCTCTTATACAAGAAGTGTTCAGATGGCTTGTTCCGACGATGTATAGGCGATTGGGAGATAGTTGGCATTCTCCAACATTGTCATAGTATGCCTTGCAGTGGACATCTGGGCTCACAAGCCACCGCTTATAGAGTTCTCCAGAGTGGTTTTTATTGGCCTACCATTTTTAAAGATGCTCGTATTTTTTGTCTCTCTTGTGATGAATGTCAACGAACGGGTAATATTTCAAAGAGGCAGGAGATGCCCCAGATGGGTATTTTGGAGATTGAACCTTTTGATGTATGGGGTATTGATTTCATGGGACCTTTCTCTTCTTCTTGTGGGAACAGGTATATCTTGGTTCTTTGTGGACTATGTGACTAAGTGGGTTGAAGCTGTGGCTTCCATTACCAATGATTCTAAGGTAGTCATGAAGCTCTTCAAGAAGGTCATTTTCCCTCGATTCGGAGTCCCGAGAGTCTTGATCAGTGATGGGGGATCTCACTTTTACCAGCGCACTTTCAAAGCTTTACTGAAGAGATATGGAGTCACTCACAAAGTTGGTTTAGCCTATCATCCTCAGACTAGTGGTCAAGTTGAAGTCTCCAATCGTCAGATCAAGCGCATTTTGGAGAAGGTAGTCAACAGGTCAAGGAAGGATTGGTCACAAAAATTAGATGATACTCCGTGGGCTCGAGAAGCGCTTTTAAGACACCTCTAGGAACCACCCCATATCGATTAGTCTATGGCAAAGCTTGTCATTTACCGGTTGAAATGGAGTATCTCTCGGCTTGGGCGGTTAAAGAAATTAATTTGGATTTGGAAGGCTGCAGGGGAAGCAAGACTTCTTCAACTGAATGAGTTAGATGAACTCCATTTGGAAGCATATGAAAACCACAAACTCTACAAGGAGCAAACCAAACGCTTTCATGACAAGATGATTGTAAAGCGGGAGTTTCATGTTGGTGACAAAGTCCTATTATACAACTCTAGGCGAGGCTTTTTCCTGGAAAGCTTAAGTCAAAATGGTCTGGACCTTTTGTCGTCACCGACGTGAAAACACATGGAGCTATCGAAGTGGCCAATGCAGTGGAACGCAGTTCAAAGTGAATGGGCAGCGTCAAAGCTGTACCATGAGGGCGCCTTCATCGGCCAAGTAGAGGTCATGTACCTTGACACTCCTTGATTTTGAGAAGAGGTACTAAGGTCGTGCGGGACCATCTAAACCAGCGCTTTGCGGGGAGGCAACCCGTCTTTTCTTTTCTTCTTTGTTAGTTTCGATTTTTGTTTCCTTTTGATTTTTTTTTTTTAGTTAGTTTACTTTCTTAGTGTGGTGAGGGAGAGTGTGCTGATATTTGGACGAGTCTAGTGTGTGCGGGGAGGCAAATTTACGGACTTGGGAAAATTTTGACGGAAAAAACGCAAAAAAATTGAAATCGCCGGGTCTCGCCCCCGACCGGGCGCGCAACCACTTTTTTCACGAGAGTGAGCAAAACGAGAGAAAAAAAAGTGACGTAGTTTTCGCCCGGTCGGCCGGGCGAGCCGCCCGACCGGGGCGCGCAAGCGTGTTTTGGGTTACATTGCCCGGTCAACCGGGCGAAACAAATATGAAAAATCTGGAATCCGCCCGCCCGGGCGGATTTCGCCGTCGGCCGACCGGGCGGAATTTCCTTCGCTTGCGATTGCCCGGCTTCGAGAAGAACGCGGAAATCAAAAAAAAAGATTTCGCCGGGTCGACCGGGCGGATCGGCCCGACCGGGCGGATACCCCGACAACTTCTTTAGGGACTCGATTTCACCCTCCTTTTCATTCTTTCTTTTTCCTTCTCTCACAACTTCATCTTCTCCAAACCCTTGTTTTCTCTCTCCTCACTACCTCCATCTCCATACCTTCTCCTACCTCTCTTCTCTCACCAATCTCATCCCTTCCTTCAAATTTTCTTCACTTTTCTTCATCTTTCTCAAAAAAAAAAAAAAAAAAAAAAAAAAATTCTGAAAATCTCCATCTTTTTCTCTCTCTCACTTCCATTCACCTTCCTATCAAATTCAAGCATGTCAAGGCCAAGCAAGAGGCGGCAAAATTCACGAGGGGAATCAAGCACTCGCATCCCACCGGGATTCCAACTTCCCCGAGGTAATCTTCAAATCTTTAGAACAAAAAGAAAAGTTTCAGAAATTGAAACATAGAAATATTGTTCCTACTCGATTTGTTGATTCGCAATCTCTACATACATTGGGAATATTTAATGATACAAAGACTTTATTTGAGAAATTGGGTTTGGGTACTATGTTTGGCATGTTTTTCTGGACCTATAGGCACCTAACCCTCGAATTTCTGAGTTCCCTAGAAGTAGGGAATAAAAATCAGGTGCTTCATTTTCGCCTCATGAATGAGGATAGGAAATTAACATTGAGCCAACTAGGCTGCTATCTTTGGCCTACCCCTAACTGGGGAACATCGTCACCCCCCAGAACTTCGCATAAACACACTTTGGACGGCCTTTACGGGTGAAGATGAGGTCAACACCCAACATATGTCTGCCGATCATTTGCACTTTCCCGGTCTTCGCTACTTGCAGCGATTTCCGGGATGCACACTTTTTGGGCGGAGCGAGCCCCACTCCTGTCAAAAACGGGGAGATTTTTCCGATGGGGAGCTATTTGTTTCCCGAGCTTGACTATGCTTTGTGCCTGCCTTATTTGTTTGTCTCCCGGCTCAAACGGACCGCCACTAGCTTGCTCGCCCAATTTGAGGATGGTAGTGTCGGGGGACAACCTATTGTTGTAGGTGGACTTATAAGCGCTATTCTTTGTTCACTTTGGTTTTGTGCTCGATGTTAACAATGCAGTAGTTGGCCCTAGAGAGATTGGCATCGATTACATGATCAATGCCAAGTGGATCACCGCCCGAGTCGGCCAACAAGTTTAGGTGGTACATTGCCAAGAAGGAGTCCATCCTTCTTCCCGACCGCGCCTGGACCCGCCTTGAGCCTGGAGTAGGTTCCTACCTACTTCCTTTGCGGGGGTCGGGAGCCCATTGCTCGCCGACCCTTGAGGACCTACCATAGGCAGTCGGTGGGGGAAGCCTCTTCCTCCGCTCCCGAAGACCCTATGATGGCCGCCCTTACTCGCATCGAGCGGGGACGGCGATCCCCTTACCCCCACGAGATGGGCCGTCTTGAGTTGGGTCGAGGCCACCATTCGAGACCCACCGACCTCCTTGGACACACGGTTGACCACCGTGGAGTCCGACATGCACCATGCCCTCTACCCCATCTACCATGACTATTACCACCGGGGGCTTATCGCCCATGACCATACCCATCCGTCTTGGTATACGCCACACGTACCGACCCCACTGACCATATGGGGGAGGCTGCCTTTGGCAATCTTGTTTTTGGTGTTGCAGGTACTTTGGGAGCCGGTTTTACTGGCTGATATGTCCGCCGATGAGACATGAGTCCTCTCTTCTTCCTCTTCTTGCTGCAATGAGGTCATTGCCGAGTTCAGCTTGGGGGGAGATTTGCTGTAAGTACACCCTCTCTCTTTATTGCTTTTTAGTGTAGTCGGTTTAGTTAGTCCGTTTGTCCTAGTTTAGTTTCATTGTAAAAAAAAAAAAAAAAAAAAAAAAAAAAAAAAAAATCATATATTCTTTGAAAAAATACCAAAAATACGAATTGACTGGAATGGTATGATCGCTTCTCCGTGCCCCGTGATATTCTTTGAAAATGTATTTGGGCTCTTTATCTGGATAGTTGGGTATTTGTGATTGTGATCTTTGGAATGTGAACTCTAAAGGCCATGACCCTCAATGAGTTTTGATAATAAAGCGCTTATCTTGATTGCATACTTGATCCGGTTAGATTGTGAGGATTCATTTTTGCTAATGGATTCATTTCTATATCTATTCTGTTTTTCTTGTGTGTTAGTTCCTCATTAGGCGACCGATCTTGACTTTGACATCGTACGCATTGAGATCGATGACTTGTGGCAATTCTTTGTGATAGAGGCGTTCTTTTGTCTGCGCTTTTTGAACCTTAAAGTGATTTTCATGATATACTTTTATCCTCCTTAGCCCCGCTGAGCCTAATGACTGTTTCATGTTACTTAACCTCATTACATGCCCATACCTCTGTTTTGATACTAATCCCAAGCCTAGCTTGGGGGAGCATATGGTTGAGTTAGCATCTGAGATAGTTTTTATGAGTTACTTTGGATGGAAACGATTGTCTTAAGGTACAAAAATTGAGAAAAAGAAAAGAATGAGCAAAATGAAATACATGTGATTATGGGATTGAAAAAATGCAAAGAGAAAGAAAAAAAAAAAAAAAAAAAATTCAATCACGCTGTTTCTAGAATGAGTTCATCGCAGATTTGGTGATTTATAGAATTGGGAAACTATTATTGGCTATATCCAGGTGGATACTTCTAATAACTTGTGCTCCCCTATTCTTGGTTTTCTCCACCACATTTCCCATACATAATCCATACCCATACCTAAGCCCCATTACAACCCCGAAAAAGTCCTCTTGAGCTTGCGCTTATATTGTCTATCGGATTGATGTGGTCAGTTTGGCAAAGTTAAAGAGTACGTTCGCTACTTGAGTCGACATGATTAGGTTGAGTGATATTATCACCTTTCTAAACACATGAGAGTGTGAGTGGGAAGGGTCATTATGGTTGGGATGGTGAGCGATCGGGCACATCTTTTGCCTGCCACAAAATATCGAGAGGAGTGACACCCCAGTGAGTACCTTTTCAAGATTTGTACGTCATATAAGGCAGCTGCATTGGATTGGTTATTTGGGTGATTGGTAACTAGAGTGATCTGAACAGTTGAGCTTGAATTGTGCCTGCTTGAATGATTTGTGAGCCTTATAAAAAAAAAAAAAATTTGATCTCTGTTTTCATATTTGAAGGGGTGAGGCAATCATATTCTTGTTCATGTCATGGTTTTGCTTAGGGACAAGCAAAAGGGTTAGCTTGGGGGATTTTGATGTGTTCATTATTCATCGATTATTTACTCTAATCCCCTTAGTTTTGATAGTCGATTTGGGCTCTTTCGAGCCCTTTTCTTGTGGATTTGATGTGTTTGGAGTTCTTGTCGTGTTTTGCAGGTTTTGATGCGGATTTGGTACTCTGTGCACCTTTATCGGAGTCGCAACACGGAAGTCCATGAGTCACACAAGGTCCAAGGCGTATCCGGAAGACCGCATGAGCATTTTGGTTGGATTCCACGAAGAAAAAGACAAGTAAATACCTTCGCCCGGTCAACCGGGCGGAGTGGCCCGACCGGGCGAAGTTTCATACTTAGCCACCAGCAGCGTTCGAAGAAGAAACCGCTTACGCGCCCGACCGGGCGAACTTCAACACTTGGGATTTTTCATCCTTTATTTCGCCCGGTCAACCGGGCGATCAGACGAAGAAAAACGCTTACGCGGCCGACCGGGCGGAATTTTTCCTTCGTCGCAAGTCTGCGATCACCGTCGCCCGACCGGGCGGACTCTCAGGACGCGATTTTTCGGGTTTTTTTTAGCCGGTTTTGTATTTAGTATAAATAGGTTTTTAGTATTTTCGTGGAACGGATCTGATTTTTCTACATTTTTAGGGCCAAACACTTAGTTTATTCTCTCTACTTTTGTTGAACTTTTACATTGGAAGATTATATAGATTATATAGATTGTCGATTTCCTATTTCATTGTTCTTCGATCATTCGGTATTCTTCTTTACTTTCTTTAATTTAATGAATTCTTTTACTTTGATCCTGTTTATTGAGTTCTTTGTTATAATGAGTGAGTAGTCTATTTCTAGGGTTTAGAGAGGGAAGCCATGTTTATACCTTTTTGATTGTGGTTTGATGTTCTTCAATAATTGGATTGAATTAAAATAATTCCTATTGATTTGTTATACTTGTTTAATTCATGTAATTGCGCAATATCATGAGTTATGTTTAGCTAATAAGAATTAGAATCGAAAGATCATATTCGTTAGAGGCTTGTTACAATAGGTAGATTTGATTATGTTGAGCGACCGTACTGGCATATGTTAATCTAGGAGTTGTTAATGCCTGACCAAGGATTACCGAAATACTTCGTTTATTCGAACCTCAATCCAAGTGTTGTTGAACTATATTATATTGATTAAACTGGTATAAGCATGGTGGACCGATCGATTGCCCTAGGTTTTTAATTATTTGATAAATTCTCATTTTTCTGCGTTCTAGTTTACTCTAGCTTAGTTATTAATTCCTCAATTATTTTTCCTCTCCGGAAGTAGTTAGATAATTGAACATAAATCGTAGAACTCCTCTCCCCGTGGATCGACCCGTATTTGCCACTTTACGCCAAATGCGGACACCGTGCACTTGCGGTATATTTTAAAACCCATCAAGTTTTTGGCGCCGTTGCCGGGGATACGGCTAGTTTCTATAGCTTTTTGATTAATTATTTGACTATTCTCGCTTTGTCTCATTGGAACTTCAAGTTCCAATTGAGGCCATCTTCTTGCACATTTTTTCTCTGTTTCTTTTATGCCCGGGTCTAAAAGAACAGGTTCTCCGGGGCCAGATCGATCCCGATCTTGAGAAAACCATCCGGCGGCTCAAGAAGACACAAAAGAAGAAAAAGCGATCGCTAATCGAAAAAACCACGGAAGAACCAACCGAACCAATTATGCCTCCTAAGTCATTTGAAATCTTATGGGGTACCTTCTCCTGGCAATGTTCCCACAGGTCCTACTATGCCCGATATACAAGCGATCAACTCGAAATCAAGCCTGGCCTCATCAACATGATCCAGCAGAATCAATTTGGTGGCCATCCATCTGAAGACCCTGCAAATCATTTACAACGGTTTCAACAGCTTTGTCGTACCGTTAAGCACCAAGGGGTCACTCCTGATCAGTTGAAGGTTATGGTCTTTGAATTTTCACTAAAGGACAAGGCACAGAAGTGGCTGAATGATGTTAATGAAACTGAGTGGAGTGCTATATCTGAAGCATTCCTGAAAGAGTACTACCCTCCCACCAAAACTGCAGAAATAAGACACAAGCTTGCCACCTTCCAACAAGAACCTGATGAAACACTGAAGGAAGCATGGAATAGGTTTAAGGATCTGCAGAGGGAATGCCCACACCACAATCTGGATAAGTGGTTCATCACCCAAGCATTCTACAATGGTCTACAACCTCATATCAAGAGCACGATTGATTCATCTGCAGGGGGTGTCTTCCTAGATAAGGGGGTAGATGAAGGATACGATTTTCTGGCCAACTTAGCAGCGAATGATCATAGCTCCTCCAGGACTACTACCAAGAAGAAGTTGGATGCTGATGCATATGCTTTGTTGTCCTCACAAGTAGCACAGTTGAGCATGAAGATGGACTCATTGAAATCTTCGCAGTCCACTACTCCTCCCATGAGTATTAATGCGATGTCCTCCATGGCTCCTATTACTTCCTCCTTTTGTGAAGTGTGTGGTATTCAAGGTCACTTTGGTCATGATTGTTCCTACAGTCAACCTGATCCTAATCGGATGGAGCATGCCAATGCTTTTCAAGCGAGACCACACAACCCCTATTCCAACACTTACAACCCAGGTTGGAGAGATCACCCCAATTTCTCCTATAAGAGCCACAATGTTCAAAATCCTCAATCTCCACCACAATCTTCCTACCCACCACCACATCAAAACCCACCACAACATGCTGCTAGACCACCATATTATCAAGGGGCTCCTCGGAACCCCCCTCCCGGTTTCAATAGGCCTTCACCCCAAGGCTATCGCCAGCAAGCTCCTCATAATAACAGCTCTCAAGAACCTACTATGTCTCGATCTAATGAAAATGATGGTTTCTATGCGGAAAAATCATCGGGGAGAGCATCAAGGAGCTGAAGAACACCACCAAGCATTTGGAGACTCAACTTGCTCGGGTGGCAGGAAACAATGCACAAAGGCAACCAGGTCATCTGCCGGGGCAACCAATTCCTAAAGAAACCGCTAATCTTTGTCACTCTTCGAAGCGGTACACAATATGATGCGCCACCTATGCCTACCGATGATTCAATACCTCCAGTTCGGAATGATGATGTGGATGACAATGAAGGTGAGGATAGCTCCGAACCCGAAGTTGAGCGCGGGAAAGTGGATGACGCAGAGAAACGCAAGGAGAAGGTTACTCGATTCTCCTACTCCACCACTACCTTTCCCCCATAGGATGCAAAAATCAAAGGTCGATCAACAACTTGGTAAATTTATGTCTATGGTCAAAAATCTTGAGGTAACAGTTCCTTTCACCGATTTAATTTCTCGAAGTACTGTGTATGCCAAGTTTCGAAAGATATGATAACCAAAAAGAAAGATTTTGGTGGAATAGATAGGGTTGCTTTAAGCGAAGAATGCAAAGTCTTGTTTTGCAAAATAAAATCCCACCCAAATTAAAAGATCCTGGTAGTTTTTCCATCCCCTGTCATGTGGGTGCCTGTTTATAGATAAGGCTTTGTGTGATCTAGGTGCTAGTGTATCTCGTTATGCCTTTATCTGCGTAATAAACTGAACTTGGGTGCTTTAAAGTGCACACATATTACTTTACGGATGGGTGATCGATCGTGAAGTATCCTTTGGGTATTTTAGAGGATGTCCCTGTTAGAGTTGGAAAATTTTATATTCCTGTGGACTTTGTAGTACTTGATATGGAAGAAGATAGTCAAATTCCCATTATTTTGGGTAGACCTTTTCTATGTATTTGGTGCTTGTTATTGATGTAAAAATCTGCTCTCGACTTTGAGTGTTGGTGATGATACTATTACTTTTCGGTTAACCAATGCTATTAAGTCCCCTATGCTTGAGCACACATGTTGCGGGATTGACATACTCGATGAGATCTCGGAGTTAGTTTTTCATAATTTACGTCGATGAATTATTGGAGACAAGTCTTGATCTCACCGATGATCTTGACATTGATACGGTAGCAGATTGTAAGGTAATGGAGACTATTTGCTCTACTTCCGAACCACGGGTAAAGAAGTTAGAACTTAAACCTTTACCTTCTCATCTCAAATATGCATTTCTTGATGATCTTGAGGAATGTCTTGTGATTGTCGAGTACTAAACTCACGAGATAGCCAGCTTTCACAACTTCTTACAAGTGCTTCGCATGCACGAGAAGGCTATTGGGTATAGTATTGATGATCTAAAGGGCATTAGTCCCGATTTCTGCATGCATAGAATTAATTTGGAAGAAAATCACCGCCCTTGCATACAACCTCAAAGACGTTTGAATCCTAATATGCAAGAGGTGGTGAAAAAGGAAATTATGAAACTACATGACGCGGGCATCATCTACCCCATCTCGGATTCTAAGTGGGTGAGCCCGGTTCAAGTTGTTCCTAAAAAGGGGGGGACTACTGTTGTTAAGAATGATAAGGATGAACTAATTCCTACTGCATCTGTTACAGGTTGGCGGATGTGTATTGACTATCGCAGATTAAACATTGCCACTCGAAAGATCATTTCCCTCTCCCTTTTATTGATCGGATGTTAGAAAGATTAGCAAAACATAACTTTTTCTCGTTATTTGGATGGATATTCGGGTTTCTTTCAGATTCCCATTCACCCGGTGATCGGGGAGAAGACGACGTTCACTTCGCCCCTATGGCACTTTTGCATATCGGGAGAATGCCATTTGGTTTGTGCAACGCCCCGCCACATTTCGGAGATGTATGATGGCCATTTTTTTCGATTTCATTGAAAATATCATGGAGGTATTTATGGATGATTTTAGTGTTTATGGTTCCGACTTTGATGTGTGTTTGCGTAATCTCTCTCAAATTCGAAACGTTGTTCCGAGGTTAATCTGGTTCTTAATTGGGAAAAGTGCCACTTTATGGTGAATGATGGAGTGGTACTTGGACATCTCATATCTCGAGCGTGGCATCCAGGTGGACAGAGCAAAAATTGAGGTGATTGAGAAACTTCCTCCTCCTGTGAATGTCAAGGAGTAAGGAGTTTTACGGGTCACGCGGGTTTCTATCGCAGATTTATAAAAGACTTTTCAAAAATCGCGAAACCCCTTACTCAATTGTTGCTCAAGGATGCCACCTTTGATTTTACTGATGCGTGTGTGGAGTCTTTTGACGAGATTAAGGAAGCATTGATCACGCCCCTATCATACAACCTCCAGACCGGAGTCTTCCTTTCGAGATCATGTGTGATGCTAGCGATTATGCGGTTGGTGCTGTGCTTGGTCAACGGAAAAACAAAGTCCTCCATGCCATCTACTATGCCAGCAAGACCTTAGATGAGGCCCAGGTCAATTATGCTACTACGAGAGAAAGAGTTGTTAGCCATTGTGTATGCTCTTGACAAGTTTCGGACCTACCTCATAGGTTCGAAAGTGATTGTTCATACCGACCATGCTTTGCGCTAAAGTATCTCTTGGCCAAGAAGGAGGCCAAACCACGACTTATACGATGGATATTGTTACTACAAGAGTTTGATCTCGGAGATCCGTGACAAGAAGGGTCTTGAGAATGTAGTTGCGGATCATCTCTCCCAGGTTGAGGTTTGAGTCAAGTGCTTGACGGTCCCATAGATGATGCTTTTCCGGATGACCATCTTTTCACTTGTGTCTACTCAATCTCCATGGTATGCTTGATTTTGCTAATTATTGTGTTAGTGGTTCTCATCCTCCCGATTTGACATACCAACAGGCGAAGAAGTTCTATCACGATGCCAAGCATTATTTTTGGGATGACCCCCTCTTATACAAGAAGTGTTCGAGATGGCTTGTTCCGACGATGTATAGCCGATTGGGAGATAGTTGGCATTCTCCAACATTGTCATAGTATGCCTTGCGGTGGACATCCGGGCTCACAAGCCACCGCTTATAGAGTTCTCCGAGTGGTTTTTATTGGCCTACCATTTTTAAAGATGCTCGTATTTTTTGTCTCTCTTGTGATGAATGTCAACGAACGGGTAATATTTCAAAGAGGCGGGGAGATGCCCCGGGATGGGTATTTTGGAGATTGAACCTTTTGATGTATGGGGTATTGATTTCATGGGACCTTTCTCTTCTTCTTGTGGGAACAGGTATATCTTGGTTCTTGTGGACTATGTGACTAAGTGGGTTGAAGCTGTGGCTTCCATTACCAATGATTCTAAGGTAGTCATGAAGCTCTTCAAGAAGGTCATTTTCCCTCGATTCGGAGTCCCGAGAGTCTTGATCGATGATGGGGATCTCACTTTCACCGAGCGCACTTTCAAAGCTTTGCGAAGAGATATGGAGTCACTCACAAAGTTGGTTTAGCCTATCATCCTCGGACTAGTGGTCAAGTTGAAGTCTCCAATCGTCGGATCAAGCGCATTTTGGAGAAGGTAGTCAAATGTGTCAAGGAAGGATTGGTCACAAAAATTAGATGATACTCGTGGGCTCGAGAACCGCTTTTAAGACACCTCTAGGAACCACCCCATATCGATTAGTCTATGGCAAAGCTTGTCATTTACCAGTTGAAATGGAGTATCTCTCAGCTTGGGCAGTTAAAGAAATTAATTTGGATTTGGAAGGCTGCGGGGAAGCAAGACTTCTTCAACTGAATGAGTTAGATGAACTCCATTTGGAAGCATATGAAAACCACAAACTCTACAAGGAGCAAACCAAACGCTTTCATGACAAGATGATTGTAAAGCGGGAGTTTCATGTTGGTGACAAAGTCCTATTATACAACTCTAGGCGAGGCTTTTTCCTGGAAAGCTTAAGTCAAAATGGTCTGGACCTTTTGTCGTCACCGACGTGAAAACACATGGAGCTATCGAAGTGGCCAATGCACTGAACGCAGTTCAAAGTGAATGGGCAGCGTCGAAACCGTACCATGAGGGCGCCTTCATCGGCCAAGTAGAGGTCATGTACCTTGACACTCCTTGATTTTGAGAAGAGGTACTAAGGTCGTGCGGGACCATCTAAACCAGCGCTTTGCGGGAGGCAACCCGTCTTTTCTTTTCTTCTTTGTTAGTTTCGATTTTTGTTTCCTTTTGATTTTTTTTTTTTTAGTTAGTTTACTTTCTTAGTGTGGTGAGGGAGAGTGTGCTGATATTTGGACGAGTCTAGTGTGTGCAGGAGGCAAATTTACGGACTTGGGAAAATTTTGACGGAAAAACGCAAAAAAATTGAAATCGCCCGGTCAACCGGGCGATCTCGCCCGACCGGGCGCGCAACCACTTTTTCAGCAGAGTGAGCAAAACGAGAGAAAAAAAAGTGACGTAGTTTTCGCCCGGTCGACCGGGCGAAGCCGCCCGACCGGGCGCGCAAGCGTGTTTTGGGTTACATTGCCCGGTCAACCGGGCGAAACAAATATGAAAAATCTGGAATCCGCCCGACCGGGCGGATTTCGCCCGGTCGACCGGGCGGAATTTCCTTCGCTTGCGATTGCCCAGCTTCGAGAAGAACGCAGAAATCCGATAAAAAAAGATTTCGCCCGGTCGACCGGGCGGATCGGCCCGACCGGGCGGATACCCCGACAACTTCTTTAGGGACTCGATTTCACCCTCCTTTTCATTCTTTCTTTTTCCTTCTCTCACAACTTCATCTTCTCCAAACCCTTGTTTTCTCTCTCCTCACTACCTCCATCTCCATACCTTCTCCTACCTCTCTTCTCTCACCAATCTCATCCCTTCCTTCAAATTTTCTTCACTTTTCTTCATCTTTCTCAAAAAAAAAAAAAAAAAAAAAAAAAAAAAAAAATTCTGAAAATCTCCATCTTTTCTCTCTCTCACTTCCATTCACCTTCCTATCAAATTCAAGCATGTCAAGGCCAAGCAAGAGGCGGCAAAATTCACGAGGGGAATCAAGCACTCGCATCCCACCGGATTCCAACTTCCCCGAGGTAATCTTCAAATCTTTAGAACAAAAAGAAAAGTTTCGAAATTGAAACATAGAAATATTGTTCCTACTCGATTTGTTGATTCGCAATCTCTACATACATTGGGAATATTTAATGATACAAAGACTTTATTTGAGAAATTGGGTTTGGGTACTATGTTTGGCATGTTTTTTCGGGACCTATAGGCACCTAACCCTCGACTTTTCGAGTTCCCTAGAAGTAGGGAATAAAAATCAGGTGCTTCATTTTCGCCTCATGAATGAGGATAGGAAATTAACATTGAGCCAACTAGCTGCTATCTTTGGCCTACCCCTAACTGGGGAACATCGTCACCCCCCAGAACTTCGCATAAACACACTTTGGACGGCCTTTACGGGTGAAGATGAGGTCAACACCCAACATATGTCTGCCGATCATTTGCACTTTCCCAGTCTTCGCTACTTGCAGCGATTTCTGGGATGCACACTTTTTGGGCGAGCTGAGCCCCACTCCTGTCAAAAACAGGAGATTTTTCTGATGGGGAGCTATTTGTTTCCCGAGCTTGACTATGCTTTGTGCCTGCCTTATTTGTTTGTCTCCCAGCTCAAACGGACCGCCACTAGCTTGCCTGCCCAATTTGAGGATGGTAGTGTCAGGGGACAACCTATTGTTGTAGTGAGCGGTACAAACCGTGCAACATCCTATGAAAGCAATGAAAAAACTACTCTAAATGCAACTAACATGCGCTAAGTAATGATGACAAACATCCTCCCCCAAGCTGAATGACACATTGTCCTCAATGTGAACAAAGAGGAATTAAATGAGGGAGAGGTACAACTTACAAAAGGGGTGAGTAATCAAAGGGAGTGTCAAAAAAACATCGACACCTCCACCACAATCGATAGTTGTCATGAGGCAATGAACTTAGCCAAAAAAAATTGGCTATGCTTGCACCTAGCAAAAGATTTCATCACACATTAGCAAAGTTAGTCAAACCAAAAAAAATAAAAATAAATAAAAATAAAATAAAAATAAAATAAAATAAAAATAAAAAATGAACAAAGTCGGGTTGCCTCCCGATAAGCGCTGATTTAAGGTCTTGCATGACCGTTTAAGATTAGTAGATCACTCATAATAGTTCAATGCTCTAAGAAGCTTATCATATGTTCCTGCAAACATCTCATAGCATATTATATAAGAGTGGAAAGGAAAAATGAAAAAAATTAGTACTAAAATATTACTAAAACTACCAAAAGAAAAATCAAAGGAAAAATTATATTTACAAGAAGAAGAAAAAGAAAAATCGTTAGTCATTTTACAGGACTCAAAAGAAGGAAAAGAAACCAATTGTACATTATTTACATTATCATGAGAGTCATTCAAAAGGGGAGAAAGAAGGAACGATGGAGGATATAATAAAGGGGAAGAAGGAATAAGATCAAGTTTTTTAGAGAAGGGAATATGAGACTCAAAAACAGTATCAGATGGAACCGACAAAGACTCATGTATTATCTCACTCTCACCTTTAGACTCATATGCAGATGAAAAGTTTATAGAAGAAGTGTGAGACACTTCACTCTCAACTAAGGATTCGTCGACATAGAGACACTCACTACCAACTTTACCAATTACACCCTTACCTTCTACCAAACTATCATGAGTCATATCAACGCCTTTCTCCTCCGGAGTATAATTCTCAACACCAAAATCATCATCATCAAGTATAACCTGTTGATTAGTAGATTGTTGCACAACAAGTAATTCAATAGTTTTCGCTATGTTTTGATAATCATGAGCTAATTCTTTTAAATCTTCATGCTGTTTAACCATATACTTTTTCAACATGTTAAATAGTTCCTGACGCTCTGACTTTTCGAGTTGAAAATAATTATTCACTTCAGGTTGATAACATTGAGTATAATCAGGCACATAAGACTCATTAGGGTAATGTGAATATTCATAGGCATTCATGCTTAGATTTTGTGAATTTTGACAATCACATGATGCATCATAAACATAATCATTCACATTATTATACCCAAAATAATCATATTGCCCTTGATAATTCGAAAAAACATCCCCCTCTAAACTAAAATTATACGACTCCATAACACACTAAAACAGAGAGGAAAACAAAGAAAAAAAAAACTATTCACAAAAAGAATGAAAGGAAAAAAAAATATATACAGTTTAGTATCACCAACAATAAAAACAAAATAAAACAATACCGTCTCCCCGGCAACGGCGCCAAAATTTGATAGGGTGTCGTACACCTGTCAAAAATAATTCCTAACAAACCTTCTAACAATGTCGTAGGGTAAGTAGGGTCGAATCCACAGAGAGATGGTTGTTCTAATCTAGCTTCTAAGCTATGGAGAAACTAAACAAGATCAGGAATATTGAATTAAAGTTCTAAACAAATCAAACTACGAAAATCAAACTAAAATGGATCTAGGGCAATGGTTTACCACGTTTATAACTATAATCTATCAAAATATCATCAATGGTTCAATTAATCAGATATCTAGAGCACATGTTAATCCTACGGTCGGGCCTTAACGCTCTCAAATCAACATATGCTAGTACGGTCGCTCTACATAATCAGATTTGCTAATTGTAGGTAAACTTCTAAAGAGTACTATCTCTCGATCTATGACTCGATATTAGCAATATTTAATCAGACAATTGATCAGATTGCAAGATTAACAATAAAAACACTAATCAATTAGAGATATCAATAACTAATCAAACCATTAATAAATATCAATCAAGAATCATAACATATAAACATGGATTCCCAAACCCTACAATATAAACTACTCAATCATGAAATAAATAAAGAAATTTAAATCTACAAAGAAAAGCATGATCAAAGAAATCAATGAAAGAAAAGAGATGAAAATTATAAGCTCATGAATTAATGAAGAAAAGAGAAACTAGGGTTTGCCATGAAAAACTAGAGAGAAAAGGAAGAATGAAACTAAAGCTAAACCTAAGAATACAAAATATAATGTCAGAAAAGAGAGGTTCCCCTTTGGGGAGAGAGAGAAGACCTATTTATAGTTTTTTACAAAACCGGCTAAAAAAGGCAAATAAACCCGTCTCGAGAAACCGCCCGGTTGACCGGGCGAAATCCGCCCGGTCGGGCGACGGTGATTGAGGAGCTACGACAGAACAGCAAATCCGCCCGGTCGGGCGCGCAAGCGATTTTGGCTCCTTTCTCGCCCGGTTGACCGGGCTAACATGCCTGAAAATTTCATTTCGCCCGGTCGACCGGGCGGGAAAACAGTGATTTTTGCGTCAACTTGCGAAGGCTGTATCTCTCGAACCAGAAGTCCATTTGGGGCGTGTGACCTATCGTTGGAAAGCCCTTCAAGTCTAGTTTCCAACCCAACTGGAATTTCTTGATTCGGAGAAGCAAATCAAAAGTTATGATCAGAAGAGTATACATGACTCCTTTTTCACATTTCTTCTAATGATTTTCCGCTTCGTTTTCGCTCAAACTCGTACTAAGACGTATCCATACTATCCTTATGCATCGTAGCTTATTTCCAAGTGCTCCTATCCTCAAGCTCAGCTAAATATACTCCAAATACGTTCTCATTACCTGAAATTCATCAAAAACAAGAAAACATACCGAATAGGAGTAGAATAACATAACTTAAGAATATGATGCAATAATGAACCTAAATATGAACCTAAATGCTCTAAAATGCAACCTAAATGCACCTTAAAACTATATATAAATATGACTTATCAAACTCCCCCAAGCTAAACCATTGCTTGTCCCCAAGCAATAAGACATAAACATTGGAAAAGAAAGACGACCTACAATATAGGACTACAACAGGGCTAAACACTCAACTGAAAACACAAGAGATATAATCACTACACAAACCAAGCATTGAAACAATCTCGAACAAAGCCGCATAGCATGTCATGTATTGCAATCGACTCTCCAATCATACCACATACCATCTGGATTTAACCAAACCTGACAGACCTCACTATAGTCATGTGCGCTCAAATCTCTCATGTGTTTAAAGGATAAATGATGACACTCAACCTAAAACAAGTCGACTCAGATGAAACATATACTCTTTAACTTTGACTTTTTGACTCACTTAATACTCAACAATACAATACACAATGATCAAGAGGACTTTTAAGGGTTGCAATGGGGCTGAGGTTAAAGGTATGGAATAATTTGGGAATTGTGGTGGAAAAACCAAGAAGGGGGAGCATTATATAACTGAAAACATGACCAAGAAAGATCACAACAACTCCACGCAACAACCAACAATCTCCAAATATAATCAACAACCTTATTCACTCAAGAAATTCAATCATAACCCTTTTTATTTCACTTTATTCACAACTTTTTTTTCACTTCTTTTTCATTTCATTTTTCACTTTTTTTTTTTTTCTCGAACTTACAATTCAATTTCAAGGCTCACTAAACATACTTTTCCATCCTTCTAAACCACAAATAGAGCATTTCAATTCAATACAAACCAAATCAAAACTAATACTCGCTCCCCCAAGCTAGGCTTAGGACAAATATCAAATGAGGCCAATGGCTTCTAATGTGGGTAGCAATCAAACATAGTCATAAAGGCTCGGCGGGGCTAGAGGAAGGATAATATGAAAACAAGAGTAACTCTGGAGCTAAGATCATGAAATAAAATGCCTCAATCATATCAAAATGTATGCACTATCAAATATCAAAGAGTACCAAGTCAAAATCAAGATCAATGCGACAACTAAGGAACTAATCACATATGAAAGAACATAACCGACACGTATACGTCGCTTTATAGGCACGTAAGCTCACTTAGTTTAAGGTGTCTGCACAATAAAGTTAAATCGAACCAGAGAGAGATCAATCAATCTTACCACAAATAATCAATTGCGAAACAATCGTGCTATAAAGTATCATGCTCAAGATGAATGACGCTTAGGAAATGTAGTAAAATATCATCAAAGTTCTCAAAGAGTGCCAAAGAATAGTCCTATAGATGCAACTAAAATGAGATGAAGTCTAATATGAAATGAAATATGCTAATGCAACTAAGAAAGCAGTACCATGTTTTTGGTTACACGTAAACTCCCACTCCTAGTGAGCGGTACAAACCGTGCAACATCCTATGAAAGCAATGAAAAAACTACTCTAAATGCAACTAACATGCGCTAAGTAATGATGACAAACATCCTCCCCCAAGCTGAATGACACATTGTCCTCAATGTGAACAAAGAGGAATTAAATGAGGGAGAGGTACAACTTACAAAAGGGGGTGAGTAATCAAAGGGAGTGTCAAAAAAACATCGACACCTCCACCACAATCGATAGTTGTAATGAGGCAATGAACTTAGCCAAAAAAAATTGGCTATGCTTGCACCTAGCAAAAGACTTCATCACACATTAGCAAAGTTAGTCAAACCAAAAAAAATAAAAAAAAATAAAAAAAAAATAAAAAAAAAAATGAACAAAGTCGGGTTGCCTCCCGATAAGCGCTGATTTAAGGTCTTGCATGACCGTTTAAGATTAGTAGATCACTCATAATAGTTCAATGCTCTAAGAAGCTTATCATATGTTCCTGCAAACATCTCATAGCATATTATATAAGAGTGGAAAGGAAAAATGAAAAAAATTAGTACTAAAATATTACTAAAACTACCAAAAGAAAAATCAAAGGAAAAATTATATTTACAAGAAGAAGAAAAAGAAAAATCGTTAGTCATTTTACAGGACTCAAAAGAAGGAAAAGAAACCAATTGTACATTATTTACATTATCATGAGAGTCATTCAAAAGGGGAGAAAGAAGGAACGATGGAGGATATAATAAAGGGGAAGAAGGAATAAGATCAAGTTTTTTAGAGAAGGGAATATGAGACTCAAAAACAGTATCAGATGGAACCGACAAAGACTCATGTATTATCTCACTCTCACCTTTAGACTCATATGCAGATGAAAAGTTTATAGAAGAAGTGTGAGACACTTCACTCTCAACTAAGGATTCGTCGACATAGAGACACTCACTACCAACTTTACCAATTACACCCTTACCTTCTACCAAACTATCATGAGTCATATCAACGCCTTTCTCCTCCGGAGTATAATTCTCAACACCAAAATCATCATCATCAAGTATAACCTGTTGATTAGTAGATTGTTGCACAACAAGTAATTCAATAGTTTTCGCTATGTTTTGATAATCATGAGCTAATTCTTTTAAATCTTCATGCTTTGTTTAACCATATACTTTTTCAACATGTTAAATAGTTCCCGACGCTCCGACTTTTCGAGTTGAAAATAATTATTCACTTCAAGGTTGATAACATTGAGTATAATCGGGCACATAAGACTCATTAGGGTAATGTGAATATTCATAGGCATTCATGCTTAGAGTTTGTGAATTTTGACAATCACATGATGCATCATAAACATAATCATTCACATTATTATACCCAAAATAATCATATTGCCCTTGATAATTCGAAAAAACATCCCCCTCTAAACTAAAATTATACGACTCCATAACACACTAAAACAGAGAGGAAAACAAAGAAAAAAAAAACTATTCACAAAAAGAATGAAAGGAAAAAAAAATATATACAGTTTAGTATCACCAACAATAAAAACAAAATAAAACAATACCGTCTCCCCAAGAACGGCGCCAAAATTTGATAGGGTGTCGTACACTGTCAAAAATAATTCCTAACAAACCTTCTAACAATGTCGTAGGGTAAGTAGGGTCGAATCCACAGAGAGATGGTTGTTCTAATCTAGCTTCTAAGCTATGGAGAAACTAAACAAGATCAGGAATATTGAATTAAAGTTCTAAACAAATCAAACTACGAAAATCAAACTAAAATGGATCTAGGGCAATGGTTTACCACGTTTATAACTATAATCTATCAAAATATCATCAATGGTTCAATTAATCAGATATCTAGAGCACATGTTAATCCTACGGTCGGGCCTTAACGCTCTCAAATCAACATATGCTAGTACGGTCGCTCTACATAATCAGATTTGCTAATTGTAGGTAAACTTCTAAAGAGTACTATCTCTCGATCTATGACTCGATATTAGCAATATTTAATCAGACAATTGATCAGATTGCAAGATTAACAATAAAAACACTAATCAATTAGAGATATCAATAACTAATCAAACCATTAATAAATATCAATCAAGAATCATAACATATAAACATGGATTCCCAAACCCTACAATATAAACTACTCAATCATGAAATAAATAAAGAAATTTAAATCTACAAAGAAAAGCATGATCAAAGAAATCAATGAAAGAAAAGAGATGAAAATTATAAGCTCATGAATTAATGAAGAAAAGAGAAACTAGGGTTTGCCATGAAAAACTAGAGAGAAAAGGAAGAATGAAACTAAAGCTAAACCTAAGAATACAAAATATAATGTCGAAAAGAGAGGTTCCCCTTGGGGGAGAGAGAGAAGACCTATTTATAGTTTTTTACAAAACCGGCTAAAAAAGGCAAATAAACCCGTCTCGAGAAACCGCCCGGTTGACCGGGCGAAATCCGCCCGGTCGGGCGACGGTGATTGAGGAGCTACGACGTAACAAAATCCGCCCGGTCGGGCGCAAGCGATTTTGGCTCCTTTCTCGCCCGGTTGACCGGGCTAACATGCCCTGAAAATTTCATTTCGCCCGGTCGGGCGAAACCGCCTTGGTCGACCGGGCGGGAAAAACGTTGATTTTTGCGTCAACTTGCGAAGGCTGTATCTCTCGAACCCGGAAGTCCATTTGGGGCGTGTGACCTATCGTTGGAAAGCCCTTCAAGTCTAGTTTCCAACCCAACTGGAATTTCTTGATTCGGAGAAGCAAATCAAAAGTTATGATCAGAAGAGTATACATGACTCCTTTTTCACATTTCTTCTAATGATTTTCCGCTTCGTTTTCGCTCAAACTCGTACTAAGACGTATCCATACTATCCTTATGCATCGTAGCTTATTTCCAAGTGCTCCTATCCTCAAGCTCAGCAAAATATACTCCAAATACGTTCTCATTACCTGAAATTCATCAAAAACAAGAAAACATACCGAATAGGAGTAGAATAACATAACTTAAGAATATGATGCAATAATGAACCTAAATATGAACCTAAATGCTCTAAAATGCAACCTAAATGCACCTTAAAACTATATATAAATATGACTTATCATTTGGTTAGTGTGTAAAGTAATAATTACCGTTACTTGAGGGAAACACATCCCCCCAAGTTGTTTCTACTAAAAACATGAGGAAACAAATACCGTTTCACTCCTCAAACAAAACCCTAGCTTGCAGCAGCTCTCTCTCCTCTTCATGATGGAAATCGTTGAGAATTCATCATAGCATTTCGATTTTTCAGCATATCTCTCACGCTCTAACATCAGTGTAAGTTTTTTATTGCAAATTTTGATTGATTTTTTCGTATAGAATTTGCCGTTGACGGTGTTTCGTCTTTCTCTCTCTTCGATTTGTTCGTCCGATCTGTTTTCGGTTTCTTTTTCTCGATCGTTGAATTGTAAGTTTTAGCTCAAACCCTAGATTTTGCGTCGAGAATTGAGGTTTTTGAATCTTTCGATTTGAGCTTTGTTTTTTTATCTTGAGTAGTTCGTGAAGTGATTTTTGAGTGTTTATTTGTGTTGTTGAAATTTGGTGTTTGATGTGAAATTCTATTTAGGGTTTGAGTGTAACTCACTTCGTTGTTCATGTGTTTGAATTTTGGCTTCAATTTTTTCATTGTTTTGATTTTTGGTGGGTTTTGTTTTTGGTTCATTTGATTTCATTTTTGTTTTTGAATTCAATTTATGTTTTATGAAATATCTTTACCGTCAATTCGCACTAGTATTGTTGTGTGCTAATTTTGATTTTTCCCTCAATTTGCTCACCGCCTCAATATTTCAAATATGGCGTGGATTATTGGAAATGTTGCATGACAAAGTCCAGTTTTGAAGATAGTTTTATTGATTTCTCGGTTGTGAATCGATATATCGGTTGTTTGAACTAATGCTAAAGAAACTTAGCTTTCGATTCGCATCGTTGATTGTTGTTATAGTTCTGATAGGCTTTACAAATGATGGGTCTTAGGGAGTTACAATCATTGGAAGTTGCTAGTGGTATGCAAGATTTATCTCCTGCTAGAGAAAGTTGGATTAGGATTTCTCCTCTGACTGCCATTTACTTTGTCCCCAAAATATCGATTAGCTTTCATCTTATAGATGGATTCTCAAACTGCAGCACTATTGATGTCATGTGTACATGTGTTTATATTTGAGGTTAATAATCTCTTTGGATTCATAATATCTGTCACTATGAACTGGTTTTTTGTTTTAATGTCACAACGAAATTTCTATGCAGATGCACCCAGATCAATGAATGTCATTAATGAGTCTGTATGTGTCTTTTACTTAAGATTTACCTGCTAATGTAGTGATTAATGCCATACATCTTCCTTTTTCTTTTTAGCTCCTACTAGTATAGTCATTAACACAAACTTGCTATACCACATCTCTAGGATGCATGATCATTTTTGGAATTTCTTGAGGTGGTCTCACTTGGAGGTCTATTATTTGAACTAATATGGTTAGGAGGCTAGCATAAACTTTTGCAATATCAATAATGGTGCATTAAGTTTACGAATCCAGAAAATTTTGGTTATATTTGGCACTTGTTGGCAAAGATGGTCTATGGTGAAATCATGAACTAGAGTCCATTTTCTAGCATACAATCTACCTTTTATCGCTTTGCTGCCAAATTTTTTTTATACTTTCTGTAAAAATATTGTATGTTAATGGATTTCGACAACTAGTTATTTCCCCTTGTATGTTATGGTTAGTAGGATTAATGCAATCCTTTTTTATTTATTTATTATCTGTAGGTTGTATGTTTCGTCACTCACTCTAGACTTATTTTTCTGAATATGCAGCATGGAGGTTAACCAATGTAGTGGAGAGGGAGGTAGTTGAGGAAGAGGTACAAAAAAGAGGTATTGGACTTATGAAGAAGATACGGTGCTTATAAAATATGTGCATGAGTTGGCATGTGGCCCTAAGTGGAAAAGCGAAAGTGGTTTTAAGAATGGCTACATGAATAAATTGGAAGAGATGATCAACGGTGTGCTTCCTAATTGCGGCTTAAAAGCGGTTCCTCACATTGAGTCAAGGATCAAGCATTGGTCTGAAAAATATAGTGCATTGGCGGAGATGTTGTCGACCTCGGGATTTGGGTAGGATGCCGATAAGAAGATGTTGCAAACTGAGAATAAGGTGTTCGATGAATGGGTAAAGGTATGCTTAAGAGTTGTCCACTGCATGTCTGTATTTTTTGACAGCTGATTTATGATGTTTAATTAGTATACCTTTTTTGGGTACTTCAATCATGCAAAATCCTGTTGTGGGTAATTTTTGTTTTTGTCTTTGATTGGTTCTGTATTTTTTTAGTGCTGTGAAATACTTTCTTAGTTTCATATACTGAACTTGTTGTGGATAATTTATCAGAAGTTGCCAGCCATGATTAAAAGCAACATAAGAAAGTTGCTAAAAGCAACAAGTGTAGTTATGAAGCAGGGTAATTGCAAAGGCTTTTTTATTATACTTTAAGAACCAGAATCATATTCGATTAATCTTTAGTAAGAGTTGTAATATATAGATCATTTTAGTATTAATTGGATTGTATTTGGGTTTTGCTAGCCTTAGCACTTTATGTCGATGTCAAGAGTGGTGGAATTGTCTCTGATTTGAGTTTAAGCTTCTGCAAATAATTTTATTTTTTTTATAATGGGAGTTTGTATTATGTCCATAATATCTCTTAATAGTAAAATCAGGGGTTTTACAATGGATGTCTTATATTAGTGGACAGGGACTATGCACCAGAAAATTATTAATGGATATATGTGGAAAACTATCACACTTTTGTTGGGTTAAGAGTAATGATCAGTGATGATTATGTCATTTTGATTGATGCTGCTGTCTTTGTTAGTATTGTTAATTAGCCATAACGCTTCTATTTCATTACATGCAGCTAAAAGTTTTTAGTATTGCTTGTTTATATTAATTTTAAGTCTTGCAGGTTTATTTTCTTTTATCTTTACATGTTTTTCATATTGTTGGTAACTGATATGTTACCCTTTTTTGTGGTAGACTCACAAGAAAGCTAAGGGTTTGTTTGGAGTTCCTTTTATTCACTATGACACACTTGCTTGAAATTTACGCAAAAGACAGAGCTATCGGAGATGGATCAAGAGATTGCTAACCAACCATTAAACATAGAGACCGATGAAGAAGATGATGCGAATTCCACCCAATCGCAACTCATTCTACAACTCAATCGGGGAAAACGTCCTATGTAGATTGAGGATGATGGTTCAACTCCTTCCAAAAAGACAATGGTCAAGGATTCTAAGGTAAAAGGAAAGAATTTGAAGAGCCTAGCTAAGGTGGATGATGTTGATGAGTTAGTGGCATCTCTCCATAGTGTTTCAAATAATTTTGGAAAAATATTTGAAAACATAAATATGAATCTTGGAACTATGGCGAATGCTTGGTCGAAAGCGGAAGAAAGGGAGCAAAAGATGGATGAAAAAGTGAACAAGGTATTAGATGAGGTGATGAATTTAGATGGCGTATCTCCATCCGAAGCCTTAGAAGCAGCAACAATTCTTATGACCGAGGATCACAAGCTTCGTATCTTCTATCAAGCTCCGTTTCCTATGAAAAAATAATATGTGCTTGATCTACTTAAAAAAAAGCAGGTTGATGACTTTTTGTGATGTTGTTTGTAGTAACTTTTGCAGATTAATACTTTGTTAAGAATGAATATGAGAGCGATCTACTTGAGGAAAAAATAGGTTGATGACTTTTGTGGTGTTGTCTTTGGTTTGTATTTTGGACATATAATACTTTGTTTTCATTTGGCAATTTGGCCAAGTGGATTTAACTAATAGTATAATTTCCTATTTTGCTAAAAAATATGTGTAAAAAGTTTAGATTTTCTTTGTGATAAAATAGGAAAATGATACTCTACAATAATCAGTATAACAAGTATAATATAATGTCATATGTTGAAAGAGAAAAAAAATAAAAATACAAAAGTGATTCCATTCCATTGTTGATTATACCAAACAAGAGGAAAGAGAGTGGGTCATATTTGTTTCCATTCCATTAAGATATCAAACAACTAATAAGGGTAACACTTATTATTACCCTTTCCCCTCCTTATCCAAATCATTTCCATTCCGTTTACGGTATTCATACCAAACACCCCCTAAATAGTACAATTTGTTTTCTTTTTAGTTTAGTACTTGAATTTTGCTTTTATTTAGCTCTCTGGTTACACACAATCATTTTTTTTTCATATATGATATTCACCATCAAGGAGAGTGATGACTTGTTCAAGCTCTCGATTCTCATTTATGAAGCAAAAAATTATCTTCATAGAGATCAATTAATATACAAAAGTAAATAATGTTTGAGATGGAAAATCCAATTATCGTATCAAATGATTGTAGAATATAGTAGCTAATTCATTACAAAATAGAAACAAACTTCTCAAAATTTGTCTCAATAGGTAAACACAAATATGTTTATCAAATCAATCCACAAAATCATCAATTGGGCGGTTTTGTTGTCAACACAACGAAGTTAATTCCAATTTCCAACGAAAAAAAATCAAGAAATAACAGGAATTGATGGCAATGAAATAGAGGGTTATTTGCTAAATAAAAGAATGTAAAACAAGAATGATAAGACATACCAGGGAATTGAGGGCATCAGTGGGCGCGTAGACGATCACCGCCAGTGGAGGTGGCGGTGCGGTGAAGCAGCAGTTGAACGGAGCCCTAATATGTAGAAGTTTGGTGTGGTAGAGCAAAGTCGTGTCCGCGTTAGTCGCGGCGAACCGAAGATGTGTCACTGTGTCGTCGTTTGGCGCGGCGGAGCAAAGACGTGGCCGTGTTTGGTGGAGCGGGGAAGTCGATCACTCATACACTACTATAGGGTTTATGAGTTTTAGACTTTTATAGTCTTTTATAGACTTGTATAGTATATTGATAAGGTGCTTCTTCTAAGGGGAGATGATATTGAAGAATTGTTCATTTATAATTTATTATATTTTCTTTTTTAAATATTTTAAAATGAAAAACAAAACAATTGTCTAAGAGTGGCGTTTCATATCGTTTAACTCACACAACGCTTCCATAAGCTAAGTGCTCTGTATATTTATACAATAAGCTCATTAAATTTAACCATTTTACATGTTGTGTTCCTTATTCTACTTTATGTAGTAGCATATCTCCAATCTAGAGCCACAACAGCCAATCAAGTCGAAAACGTCAAACCACAATCGCCTGATGCTTTAAGAAACGATGATGAAAGATTAAAGAAAACGACGAAGAGGGCGAAAAAAAACCCAACACGGAGGCGAGGGAGCAAGTGTCTAAAAGGGTTTTGAGTGAACAAAATCATGAAAAAAGTGGGGAGGGAAAAAAGTGCTCTATTAAATTTTTTTAATAAACCTAATCATCCCTGTGAGACCATAACGGCACCCCTTTGACTTAGCTAAGCTAGTCATCCCTGTGAGACCCGAACGGCACCCCTTTGACTTAATTAAACTAGTCATCTCTGTGAGACCATAACAGCACCCCTTTGACTTAGTGAAGCTAGTCACCCCTAAGACCATAAGAGCACCCTCCGAGTTGAAGCTACTCTTACCGTACATCTATAGCAATCCCAAATCATTAAGTATGGCGAAGCCAATTCCTTCCTAAGCCTAGCGAAGCTAGCGTAGACAATCCTTTTGAGCCTAGTCTATTTGCAAAGTCTAGTGCAGTCCAGTCCTGTCCAGTCCAGTCCAGTCATTTGCATTTGCATATAGTTAGGCCCATGTCACCATCATAACCCTAATCATACCCATTTCTACTCATTTTCCATTTCCATTTCCACTTTCATCTTCATTTCTCATCTCCCATTTCCATTTCCATTTCCATTTCTCCATCCATAATTTCCAACTCCCATTTTGAAAATCATTTCTTAAAACTTACAAGCAAGATCCACTCGATTCTGCTCATGACCGGTCGAGAGTTTACAACTTAGGAATGCTTAAAGGAGGAACAAAATGTGAGCCTACTCTAAAGCTCATTAATTGCACTATCACCACCCCGACTTCATTTAGAGTCATGAAGATTACATTTGACCGCCTTCACAATAGAGGCACGATCACTTCCATAGTGTCTACCACCATAACATTAGAGGCATCATCACTTTTTCGGGTTTACTACCAAGCCCTGCACGTAAAAGAAAATTCAAAAGGTGCAACCTACATTTCTACCGTGAATTTCAACGGCATAATTCCACCTGACATCCAGTGTCGAATGCCATCAATGCGCTGCTAAACATAATCGATGACAATATACTACTAATACTTGCTACAACGAGAATCAGCACCACCAGCAACCCTTTTGCGTAGTGCATCAACAATTCAATAGGCTTAGTCTTTTGTTTCGGGTTTCCTAGGATGAGTCAGAGAGTCCTTACCCTAAGCCATTTATGTCCTTTTTTTATCGAGTCTATGTCACTATAGGACCTCATCTATTACAGCCTTTCCATTTTTCATTTCATTTCATTTTCATTTTCATTAGCCTTCCATCATTTTATTTATGCCTCTAACTCAATGATGAAACTCAAACCACCTAATAAACTTGACTAATAATAATATTAAAAAAAAAGATTTGAAACAAAAAAAAAAAAAAAAAAGAGAAAATTGAAAAAATAGGACATACTTTGGATAAGGAGTTGTTCCCTCTTCCCCCATCACCTTCCATAAGTCATCATCTTCATTAGCCAAATAACCTTTCAATTCAAAGCTCCACATATACCTTCAAACCTTCCAATACCCTAAACCAATAGCTTGTGCGCAAGCCTCACTACACTACATAAAAAAGATCAATGCCACGCAAAAAAAAAAATAGTAATAAAAATTTACGCACAAAATGTAAAAAAAAAAACAAAAAAAGAAAAAGCCAAAGGCAAAGAAAATAAAAAGTCAAGCTAGGGGGCTTGCACACAAGTTGTACCCTCATTAAAATCCTTCAATCCCATCAAACTTTAACCCATATAACAAAAATTCATGATCCTTACCTTATTCCAATCAATTAAACATTCATCTTAACCTCAAGCCTTAAGTCCTTAAACCTTTCATCAACCCTAACTCCTTTTTCAAGGTGTGTCCAAGCCTGCTAGGTTGAAAACCCTAAGGGCGACCTAGGCAAAAGTTAGGGCACAAAAATAATGATGATAAATAAAAAAAGAAATCACATCCAGAACTACGAATGGTTTGAGTCCGCAAGGATTATCTCGAGGTCCGACTGCTGAAAAAAAAAATTTGTCATGGTCTAATGATTTGATTTTCAAGGGTACAGGAGCATAATCTCTTTCTAGATCCCGACATAGACTCGAGTCTGAACCTAGCCTCGTCAGAGCCTTTTCCCACCTACATTAATTTGAGTCACAAAATTTGAACATTTTTATTTTTTGATCAAAATTCTTCGTTTCCCCGATGGACTCTCCGACAATTCCATGGTTTCTGGCGATATTTGACTTTGCCTAATCAACTTTCCAATAACGAATCCCCAGTGGCAACTTTCAATGTTTAAGACAGATCAACTACATTGCAATATCGGATCAACTACATTTCAATCAAGGCTCAAGGTGTCTAATTCAAGGCAAGCTCACCCAAAGTGAAGCCTTCCTATATATATGTGGTGGTTCCTCCCAATCAAATCAAACTCCCGAAGAGTTGTAATCCGCGGACCTCATTTACGGACCCTGATCATTTACTAAAAAAATTTTAGAAAATTATTCTATTCATTTCATTTTATCATTCTACATATCCACATCCTCTAGCCTTGTAAAATCCTGACCTTGCATTTCAGCCTTTCAAAAATCCTGACCTTGCATTACATTTCATACGTTCTAGTCTTGCATAACCCTGATCTTGCATGACGTGTCATCCTTTACCTTTGCATAACCTTAATCCTTGCATTGCGTCTCATGCATCCTTAGAGAGTCTAAGTTTGCATTTTTGCATCATTATGTGCTTTATGTGAGTTGTTTGCACCTATCTGCTAACATCTTCTTTTGCAGGTAATCAGATTGCTTGTAGTTATTGTCCTTCATAATAACTTTGTTTTGTAGAGACCGGCGTATATATATCAGTTCTAAACTGCTGAACATTTAGAATCGTTCTCCGTCCCAACACCGTATACTTTGACGTTCGGTTTTCTTGAACCTCAGTCAAAGTTGGGGATTCTGTAGACACATAATCGTGTCTGCTCAATTAAGGATTCTACGATGAAACATACCATGGTCTTAATTGGTCCGACCCAACGGTAGAGCAGTCTGAAAAGCCATTCAAAACCATTTCGAAAAGTGTTAAAGTCCTATTTTAAAGCCCAATTAATTATTCATGATAATTAATTGTATTTTGAGCTCAATTCTTTGAAAAGCCCAATTAATTGATTTATGTTAATAAATAAAAAATTTCAAAAGATATTTTTTGTAAGTTAAAATCTGATTTTATCCCGTAAAATCGGATATCCGTTGATAAAAGATAAAATAAAATCTTTTAGAATGCGTTTTTATCAAAAACAGTCAAAACGTGTCAAAATCTAGATCTGCGCTGAGCGCAGCTGCCTGCGACGAGCGCAAGGCTTGCGACGAGCGCACGTGTCCTGACACGTGGGCTTCCACGTAAGCTGCGCCTAACGCACAGACTGTGCCAAGCGCACCAGAACTGCCACGTAGACTTCTGTTCTATGAGGAGTCCTGCGTCAAGCGCAGTTCTCTGCTTGAGACGCGGATTTTATTTCTAATCTTTTTCAAAACGCGTACCACGTGTACGCTTTCTATCGGGCATATCGCGTCATTTGTTTTTGCATATAGTTAGGCCCATGTCACCATCAAAACCCTAATCATACCCATTTCTACTCATTTCCATTTTCATTTCCACTTTCATCTTCATTTCTCATCTCTCATTTCCATTTCCATTTCCATTTCCATTTCCATTTCTCCATCCATAATTTCCATCTCCCATTTCAAAAATCATTTCTTAAAAATTACAAGCAAGGTCCATTCGATTCTGTTCATGACCGGTCGGGAGTTTACAACTTAGGAATGCTTAAAGGAGGAACAAAATGTGAGCCTACTCTTAAGCTCATTAGTCGCACTATCACCACCCCGACTTCATTTAGAGCCATGAAGATTACTTTTGACCGCCTTCACAATAGAGGCGCGATCACTTTCATAGTGTCTACCACCTTCACATTATAGGCATCATCAGTTTTTCGGGTTTACTCCCAAACCCTGCACTTAAAATTCAAAAGGTGCAACCTACATTTCTACCGCGAATTCCAACGGCATAATTTCACCTGACATCCAGTGTCGAATGCCATCAATGCGCTGAAAAACATAATCGATGATAATATACTACTAATACTTGCTACAACAAGAATCAGCATCACCAGCAACCCTTTTGCGCAGTGCATCAACAATTCAATAGGCTTAGTCTTTTATTTCTGGATTCCTAGGATGAGTCAGAGAATCCTTACCCTAAGCCATTTTTGTACTTTCATATCGATTCTATGTCACTATAGGACCTCATCTATTACAGCCTTTCCATTTTCCATTTCATTTCATTTTCATTTTCATTTTCATTGGCCTTCCATCATTTTATTTATGCTTCTAACTCAATGATGAAACTCAAACCACCTAATGAACTTGACTAATAATAATAAAATAAAAAAAGATTTGAAAAAAAGAAAAAAAATGAAAAAATAGGACATACTTTGGATAAGGAGTTGTTCCCTCTTCCCCATCACCTTCCATAAGCCATCATCTTCATTAGCCAAATAACCTTTCAATTCAAAGCTCCACATATACCTTCAAACCTTCCAGTACCCTAAACCAATAGCTTGTGTGCAAGCCTCACTACACTACATAAAAAAGATCAATGCCAGGCAAAAGTAAAAAAACAGTAATAAAAATTCAAAGTGCGAAACAAAAGCAAAAGCAAAAGAAACGCACAAAAAGTCAAAAAAAAGAAAAAGAAAAAGAAAAAGGCAAAGGCAAAGAAAATAAAAAGTCAAGCTATGGGGCTTGCACACAAGTTCTACCCTCATTCAAATCCTTCAACCCCATCAAACTTTAACCCATATAACCAAAATTCATGATCCTTACCTTATTCCAAACAATTAAACATTCATCTTAACCTCAAGCCTTAAGCCCTTAAACCTTTCATCAACCCTAACTCTTTTTTCAAGGTATGTCCAAGCCCGCTAGGTTGAAAACCCGAAAGGCGGCCTAGGAAAAAGTTAGGGCACAAAAAAAAATGATGATAAATAAAAAAAGAAATCAGATCCAGAACTACGAATGGTCTGATTCTGCAAGGATACGTAGGAATCCTCATCTCGAGGTCCGACCGCTTAAATAAAAATAAATTAGTCATGGTCTAATGATTTGATTTTCTAGGGTTCATAAGCATAATCTCTTTCTAGATTCCGACATAGACTCGAGTCTAAACCTAGCTTCGTCAGAGCCTTGTACCACCAACATTCATTTGAGTCACAAAATTTGAACCTTTTTGTTTTTTGATCAAAATTCTCCTTTTCCCCGAAGGACTCTCCGACAATTCCATAGTTTCTAGCGATATTTAACTTTGCCTAATCAATTTAACAAAATTTGAACAAATTCAATTTAACAAAATTCGAGAATAAAGTTACAAATTCGCAACTTTAAAAAGTAGATTACAAAAGAAATGGAGATGTGGTGGTGGTCTGATGCAGATGTGGTGGCGGTCTGATGGAGATGCGGTGGTGGTCTGATGGAACTTGTGGTGTCATGGCTGGTGAGAGACGAGTTGGCGAGCCGCACACAGAGATAGAAAGTCAGGTGGGTGCGGGTCAGCCGCTGTGAGGCGCGCTCATCGTTACCAGGCTGGGGGTGAGGGAGGGGGGTGGGCTGCAGGTAGGGGTTCTAATGAGCCAGGGTGGCTCGCAAACTATTCGAGCTCGGCTCGGTCAAAGCTCGGCTCGAGATGGCTCGATTCGAGTTCGAGATCGGCTCAAGACCCTAACTAGTCGAGCCTGAGCTACCTTAAGCTCGACTCGAAAGCTCGCGAGCAGGCTCGATAGTTTTTTAATTACTAAAAATATTACACTAATGTTTAATATAGGATAAAAAAATTAATTAATAATTATGGTTAAAAGCAGCCATATAATTAGTAGTCATAATATTTTCAAAGTCATGATTTTTGGTTTGAATAGCAAAGTTGAGATAGCCACTAAAAGCGAACTTGTATACTTTTTCGCTTCATGTTTTGGGAAAACTAGGGGTTAAGGCGGATGCAAGATTTTAAGTTTGGGCCGTGTTGAATGAGTATACAAAGAAATTAAACAATAATTTTATGACACATATCGGCAACTAGAACCAATTAAGCTCAAAGTTTATGTTATTCATGTCAGCTATTAGAAAATGCTTTCATTATATTCTTTTTTCACACACCATCTATCTTTTCGATATATGTAGCACTAAAATTTTTTTTTGGAAACGGGAAAATTTAACTTGAATACCTCCAACACACAATTTTACCATTAATTTCTTAATTATTTATTCATTAACTAAAAAAGATAAGGAGTTGATAATTATATAGTATTCATAGAGATTAACCAGTAGTTCAACATCTTACACAATATTTTTTTTGACTTAGTCAAATTTAGTATATAAAAAGTGAATGTAGTCGAATTATTGCATTTATTTGAGAGCAAATAAATTACTTGTTAGAAATATATGGTTGAAAAATCAATTGTTAAAATATGTTTGAAAAAATGGACAAAAATCACAAAGAAGAAAAAGGCAAAGAAATATTGGAAATCAATTGCTACTCTCTCTTCCTATTTCGTTGTTGGTCATCAAAATCATCAGGTGATGATTTCACATGGTTTACAAGCCATTAATTACTGATTTTTGTAAAGATCTTATTATGTTGAATTCATTAACTTTGTATAGAAATAGCAAAGTTCACGTGACTTGGATAGGAGTATAGGACCAAAACATAAAAGAAGAAAATTTGGCAGATTGAGTATCCCACATCGGTGGGATAACTTGAGGATGTGATAACAAGTGCTTATAAAAGAAACCCTTCACCTCTTAATCCCTTAGAGCAGGCTAGCTATTTGCTTGGGCCTTGCTAATAACTAATATTTAGAAATTGGGCCTATCAATTATTAAATGCTTGGGCTCAAGAAATCTAACATTGGCTGAAAGTTAATTTCGAGTTTCTCGAGCCTGTCTAACTCGAGCCAAGTTGCAAGTTCTAGACTCGAGCTCGAGCCGAGCCTAATATTTCCAGCTCGACGAGCTTCGAGCTCTAGTCGAGCCTAATAAAATATGTTTTCGAACCGAGCCGAGCCTAGTTAAGTTCGGTCTCGGTTCAGCTCGTTAACATCCCTAGCTGCAGGATTCGAAAAGGTGGTGGGGAGGGGGCTGCAGGAGTGGTGGGGAGGGGACTGCATGGGGTGGTGGGCGGTGGTGGGAAGGGGTAGGGGGTGGGGGAGAGGTGGTGGTTGGGTGGTTAGGGTTAATTAGGGGGTGGTGGGCGGTGGGGGGAAGGGGTAGGGGTGGGGAAGAGGTGGTGGTTGGGTGGTTAGGGTTAATTAGGGGTTAGGGATGAGGGAGTTAGTGATTTAATTAGGGTTAGGGGGGTTAGGGGTTAATGACTAACGGACGTTAACACCGTTAGTCATTAATGGCAAGTGGATGTATTTTTTGGAAAGTGGAGGGTATATGGTGAATTTTGAAACTTGCAAGGGTATTTGGTGCAAAAAAAAAAATTTGCCAGAGGTATATGGTGAAAAAACCGTAAAATAAATCAAAAGCCAAAATAAAAAGGGTGCATGGAGACGAAAGCAAAACGTCGAGCGAAATGAGCAGAGGAAGTCCTTATCAAGAATGGGGAAGTTATATACAAAAGCAAATATTTACTTAAAGGCAATAACATAACACTCAAGCACCTAGAAACTCTAAAGATAACAAAGAGAGTGAGGAATTGCAAACCTACCACTAAAAAGCCTCCTCTAATCCAGTTCAAGTACTTAAATATAACCACTCAATACAAACCAAGATGAAAGGACCGTATCCATGACAGACGATCCATCTCCATATATAGAAATTTAGAAGCCCCTTCTCCCCACCCCCAAAAGCTAGAGAAAATACTTAAACTAGTTTACGTAAGTATACAAAGCTGGATAACAAAATGAGCTTCGGGTTCCGTACATGCAAGAAAAAAAGTTCCCGAGTTCATTGGAGAAAGCAACTTTCGCCTCTTTTTTATATAATTATGCATGTGCTCACTATAGTCTTTTAGATGGTGACTCCGATATTAAAAATTACTCAATGACACCCTCAATCAGGGGCGGATCCAGGATTCCGAACCAGGGGTAGCGCAACTTTATATTGCTAGGAACTCAAAAAAAAAAAAAGTTCGTAATTACTAAATTCAAAATGTTACAAAATCCAAATACAACCTTCAAAACAACAATAAAAGAAAATTACAATTGTTCACGTCGGGTTCTCAAATTTTGGAACCGATTTACAATCGCATCAACTTCTACATCACAAAACAAATCTTTCTCAAGAAAAGTAACTAAACAATCATTTAGCAATCCATCTCCCATGCTATTTCGTAATTTGTTTTTGATCATAGTCATACTAGAGAATGCTCTTTCTACACTTGCGGTCGCCACGGGAAGAATTAACACCAACTTCAAAAGCAAATAAACTTTTGAATGAGTTTCATGTTTTTTTGTTTCAACAAGCTTTATAGAAAGCTCATTGAGAGTCTTCACATTCCAATACCTCTCATCATTTCGAACATCTTCAATGAAGTTATCCAATGAATGTTCAAAAAAGAACATTTCAGCACTTGAAAATTCATTTGGATAAAACTCAAGCAAGCCTAATCAATTTTTCTTTGTCATATGATACAAACCGATTAGTAGGATCAAAGCAAGACATGCAAATAAGTAATTCCTTACTTTTCTCACTAAATCGATTATCAATTTCTTGCAATTGTTGATCAATAACACTTAGAAAAACCTGAACTCGAAAATGATGAAGATTTGTCACTTGTGAAGTATTACCACGAAACATTCTTCTTCCCGGTGGAACATACATTCCATCCATGTTCAGAATCTCAATGTCATGTTTTGCCAAGAATGAAGATACTTTCGTCATATGAGCATCCCACCCACTATCTCTTAGCTTTTGCAAATTCTTCTTAGTCACATCAACCAAAGTCATAGCATTCACAATATCTTGATCCCTCTTTTGTAAAGCCAAATTCAACTCATGTGTGATCCCAAAAATAGATGTCATCAAGTATGCCACAAAAACAAAATCAAAAGACATCAACAAATTGATTATTGCACATGCTTTGTTTTTGTCGGCCTTTTCAATAGAAGATTCAGCAATAGCATCAAGTGACTCAAGGATTGGACGATACAAATCAAGGACATTCACAATTGTTTTAAAATGAGATCCCCAACGAGTGTCGCCAGGCCTACTTAAAGATTTCTCTTGATTCAAACCAGTTCCCAGATTCTATTTCACCCGAGGATAAAGCTTCTACAACACGTGTTTTTTGACTTTGTCGAAGAAATTCTTTTCGTTTAGGTGAACCACCAACAAAATTCAACAACAATGGAAGCACATCAAGAAAAAGCCAACTACAATCAAGAGTTTTTCTTGGCAACGGCTACTAGTGTCAACTGAAGTTGGTGAGCGAAACAATGAACATAATATGCTTGTGGATACTCATCAGTTATTAGAGTTTTTAGACCAGCTATTGCACCTCGCATGTTACTAGCACCATCGTATCCTTGTCCCCGAACTCTAGAAAGACTAAGAGAATGCTCCATAAGCAATGATTCAATTGCCTCTTTAAGAGTCAAAGAAGTGGTGTTAGGCACATGTACCAAACCAAGAAAACGTTCATTCAATCCACCCTTTCTATCAATGTATCGCAAACAAAGAGCCATTTATTCTTTATCAGATATATCTGCGGACTCATCAGCAAGGATAGCAAAAAAATCATTACCAAGTTCTTCAAGTATGGCTTTCGTTGTTTCTTTTGCACAAGCATGTATGATGTCTTTTTGGATGCAAGGAGCAGTCATTTGACAATTTCCCGGAGCGTTTTCCAATACAACCTTTTCAACATCAATTCTATCTTTTGCATGAAATTTAAGAAGTTCAAGAAAATTGCCTTGATTCAAAGAATCAGAATTTTCAAGATGCCCACGGAGAGACAACCCTTGAAGTAATAAGTACTTCAAACATTTAACAGAAGCTTGTAATCGCTTCCGATAATTGCTTGCCATTTCTTGCGTTTGATTACTGAAAGCAGATGGAAGACTATCTTTTTTATTTTTAAAGTCAACAAGTCCCATCATGGCTTTCTGGTGAATACTCATATGTCCACCAACATGTTTATTAAGTGCATCTGGTTTACTCCAAGTTCTAAACCCCTCACTAACAAAAGCATCAGAACCTTCGTTGTCTTTCTTGAACAAATAGCAAACAAAGCAAAAGGCAGCATCCTTTTCCACACTATACTCAATCCAAGTGTCATACTTCTCAAACCAAGTGGGATTGAAGCGGCGGCTACTTTTCCTAAATTCTCTAAAAGGAAAGTCATGGTTTACAGGTTGACAAAGTCCTCTATCAATATAGAATCTCCTAATATAATCTCTATCATCTTTATGGAAATCACTCATATTTCTCCTCTTTCTAGGATCTTGAGGAAGACTCTTAATTTCCATTTCGGTTAACCTTTGCAATGGAGTTGGGATTTGAGACCTAGTATGTGAAGTGGCTCCAAGTTCTAAGTCTTCATTTTGAGATGGAGGGTTAGTACTTAATGGAGAAGAATTTTGTTGACTTGGTTGAGTGGGAGGAATAGGTGAATTTGAATCAACTTGATTTTCATTAGGTGTTCCTTTGGAAAAAAAGCTTGAGATATCCCTCCCTTGTTTTCTCTTCATGATTCTGAAATATAGATTTTCATTTACTAATCATCCATTTCCATGAACTACAATAATAGTAAACTAACAAATTCCACAAATTCCCACAACTACAATAATAGTAAACTAACAAATCCCACAAATTCCACAACACCATGTGATATATCATATATCTCTCCCAAATTTCCACAAATTCAACCCAATTAACAATCATACTTCACAACAATCAATCAAATTTCTACAAATTCAGCCTAACAATAAAAAACGACAACAATCAATCAAAATTCAACCTAACAATCAAAATTTCAATCCAACTAACAAATAACAAATTAACAATCATACTTCACAATCAAAACTGCCATTAGAGAGGATTCAAACAACAATTACTTCACAATCAAAACTGCCATTGCCCATTAGAGATATCACAATTAACAACTCACAAGTATTCATAAATCACAACAAATCAACAATGGAAACCCGAAACTGTCAACTAACAATCTCAGAGGAAAGAGAAAGAAAGTTACCTGAAGTGCGCCGAAGGCCGAACTCCGAAGTCTTGAACGCCGAAGGCCGAAGTGCCCACCGCCGAACGCCAGACCAATCTCGGAGTCCGAGAGTCGAGGAAAGAGAGAGAAAGTATTACGTCGCGTTCTCGCCGGTCGCCATGCAAACTCGTTGCCATTAGAGAGGAAAGAGGAAGAAAGTTAGGGGACTAAGAAAATTTAGGGCTAGATCTAGATTACCATTTACCAATATGCGGAAAAATCGACTTACCAATTTGTCCGACGAGACGACGAACGAGTAACGACGAAGAGTTGAGACAATACTCCGGCGAGACTCCGGACGTTTGAGATTCCGACGAGAAGGGCGAGAATTGAGAGTTGAGAGAGAGAGAGAGGACCGAGTTTGAGAGAGGCCGAGTTGAAATGAAACGGCGGTGAAGTGTTTAGGTCTCCGCGATTTTTTGTGATTTTTCGAATTTTTTTTTTTTTTTTTTTTTTTTTAAAAAAAAAACAGGGGTAGCACGTGCTACCCCTTGTTACCACGTGGCTCCGCCACTGCCCTCAATCACTTCTTGTTTGACTCTGAAATAATATGTGACCTACTAGGGAGGCTAATTGAGAAGGATGCTAGACAAAGCAAAGAGAAAACTGAAACCATTTCATAATAGAACAAAACAACAGATAAATAAGCATAAATGACAAAAGTCAGAAAGTGTAACTTAATATGTCACTATGATTACAATTGAAAAAGCCATAGTAGAGCTACTTGCTGTTACTTGTAATCTTCTAGAGACTACCTAAAGAAATCTTCAAATAATGGAATTTAGATGTTTCAAGGTGTAATCATTCAGATACTTTAAAACCCATGCATAAAAGTTTAAACAGTTTCGGATGTTTCCAATAATATTGTGGCCTCCTGCTGATTTCCTAACATTGGAAAATCCCAAATTTCTCAACATTTCATATATTCTATTACATAATTCCATATCACAAGCTCTCATCAACGTAACTAGCTAGAATTACAAATAACTTCACTACGATTATTCAAAAGTTAGAGCTTATTTCTGATGGTTGGCAAGCTACTTACCTACCCTCTATCTCTCCTCCATTGTCTCTAATATAACTAAGAGATGGATTTAATTAAGTTCATATCTAATTTTAAGACAAATTTACATCATAACCATCTCAAACTCTATCTCTAATTTAAGGATTTTTTTTGTAGTGTATGAGCATGAAAGGAAAAAATTCAATCCAACAAATTTTAGATTGATGGAAAATGAGATAAACTGGAAAGAATGACAGTGAAAGGAAAACCCTTTTCAGAAATTCCTTCAAAAACAAAAGCGCACGTTTGACTTACAAGAAAGTTAAATAGCTCCTTCAACAAAGGATGATATCTATGAGGGCAGTATGCAAACAAGGTAGATGCACAGAGCCAGGGGGTTCAAACTTCAATCAAAAGACTTGTCATAACTACTAAGTCCTTAATTGGCAACTACAACATTCATCCTCTCAAAGTTGGGAGTGAAGAGGGCTTGTTGAAGAAGTGCAGAGCAGAAAAAACTAAAAACTACAGACAGGTGACTTAATCAATAAGAAGAGACATAAAGGCCTATGTTACACATACTTCGAGTAACCAGAAACATCAGTTTAGCACACTGACCCCCAAAAGCAAGGCTTATCAGAAGCCATCCTGGGCAACCTATCATTAAGAATTAAATATAACTATTTGTTTCGGTATTGAAACGATGGCGGACACTGAGATGTCCGACAATATGTGACTGGACGTCCGAGACTGGAAGTTTGCAAGGAAGACAAACGTAAACTACCCTCGGGGGGGATGCGAGGAAACCCCCTCCGACGCTCAAGTCAGTAAGTGTACGATAAGGATTTTAGAGAGAGAGAGAGAGATAGAGAGAGAAAGTAAGGCTTAGAATGTGAGAGAATGGACCTGCAGAATAGTACCATTTGGCTATTTATAGTAGTATTGTTCATCTGACAGGATGCGTAATCCTTTGACACGTGTATGACTACGATGAGTCTGACTGGAGGGAAAATTGTCCTTTAATGTGGCCGAGAACGCCATCTCGGACTGTTTACTAGAAACGGCCTGGATTCTATTGATGAGGTCGCGTTTCAAGTTTATTGATGTCGGCCACAAGTGATGTGTCCGACAGTGAACTTGGGTATACCCATATAACTAGCCCCCCAGCATCATTGGGGGTCGTGACCGGCATTGATGTTATATTGAGGACGTGAGGGAATTTTGCATGTTCTAGATTTTTCTCTGTTGCCACGTGTTGTCCTGGGGAGAACTTCGTATTTCGAAAAGTGCAACCATGACATTTTTATGAAATCCCGCTCATTTTCTTTCTTTTTTATTCTTTACTAGGGTTGGCTCAACAAGCGACACTTGGCATGCATCAATGAGGGGAGTTGATGGGTCGATTCATCCTGGCCGTTCAATCCCGCATTTGTAAGGAAAAGTCAGTTTCCCTTTTCTCTTTCCTTACACTTCGTCTTCAACCTTCCACATTTCTCTGGTTTTGTGTGATTTCTCCAAGAACTTCAGCTCCCCTTTTTCTCGCCAAGATCTTGCCTTTTTGCGACCAAATCTCCTCAAAAGTATTATGAGTTACTCTTCGCCCTTTACCCCTGAAGAATTTTTGCATTTTTCGCCTCTTTTCGCCTGGGTTTACTTCAAAGCTTTCAACTTTCCGGTGAAAGCAATTTCACCGGCGCTTATTTGACTCTGGGAATTCTTACGTTCGTGCTTTTGGGGCCTTTTTCTTTGTGCTTTTCGGGGATCCGCTTGATTTTTCGGTCATTTTCCGTCGACTTTTCTCAGGTACCTTTTTACCACTTCTCTTCAACTGCTCTGTCTGTTTCTTTCTTTCTTTCTTTGGAACTATGTCGGACCGTTCAGACAGTCAAAATACTTTCAGTGATAAATTCATGTCTGAAAGCGAGCCTTCGTCTCCTTCCTCCCTCCATGGCGGACATTGTTCGTCCACTTCCAGCCCTGGGGAATAGAGGACTCGTTTATTAGCTGACCTACCCCTTACTGCTGATATAGATAGGGAACTCAGATCTAAGTTTCTTAACGACCGCTCTACCCCTGAGCAAGAAAATTTAACTTCCCAATATCGTCCGCGAGGATGAGTGGTGATAGACAAACACTTCGAGAACTAAGACATCAAATTTTAGCTCGTCGGACCGTTAGAAATCCTCCCCCGATCTTTGTTCCCGGACTTGATGTTCTACCCTTGAGGGAACATGCTTGGTTGTAGATAGCTTAGCGAGATCTTTGGGGTTGTAGTGGCGGATGATTTTTACGAACGTCTTGCTCATGATACCGGCCCTTCTCATCCACCTGTTATTGATTTAGGTTCCGACAACGATTCTTGCTACAATGGGCGAAACTGATGGTCCTTCTACTTCTGGCCGGGATGAAAGTATTCGTCAAACCGAGATTGCTTTGGGGGAAAGTTCCAGCATGCCTCCTAATTCTCGGCCTGAGCCGATTCCTGACCGCGATGACGTTGAGTATTCTGGGATATGGCTACCAGTGGATTATAGCGGTGGTCCGAGATCCACGGCCATCTCAAATCCCCGGCGGCAATGCGCCATAGATCTCAAATCTTTGCGAGGTTGCAGAGAAGTTGTATGCCTTCCCATCGGAATATAAATTGATAATCCCGGACAAGGGATCAAAGGTGACCGGTGCCGGCAGGCACATAGTTGTTTATGCGCACCATTTCGAGTTTGGGTTGCGCTTTCCTTTAGATTTGACCTTGGTACGAGTTTTGAAGGCTTTTAACATCTGCCTGGCCCAGCTGACACCCTTGGCCGTTAGGAACCTGGTCGCGTATATTTGGACCTGTCGCTACTTAGGTTTTCCTGAGACACTCAACCTTTTTCGTCGGCTTCACTGGCTGCGACGGAACGGCTCCACTGAGAAGGGATGGTGGAGCTTAATGACGGCCAAAAATAAGCTTACCGTCTACCCTAAGTTGACCGGGTTAAAAGGTTGGCAACCCGCTTTTTATTGGGTTAGAATGCCGAATAATTTCCCTATTCGCCGTCACTTTACTAAGCGGGTTGCCCGGATGGAAGATGTCCCCTCTTATGGTCTTCTGTGGCCGAGCAGAAGGCCTTTGATTATTTTGAGTCCGAGGTCGGGACTACTGCTGCTATCGGTGAAGATGCCGAGGGAAGGATCCCCTGCAGATGGCTCCCCCATGCAAAGTACATAATGGGAAACGAGCCTTTGTCGGCTTTATTTCTCTGCCAGACCCACCCAGAAGGTTTGCCTCTTGACTTATGGTCCGACATAGGACTTGTGGCTCTGTTTTTTGCTAATTAATATGATACTAATCCTTCAGCTTTGCTATTGCAGGTCCTATCAGTTTAGATCTTGAGGAGTTGGGTCTCAACGAGGATTTATCGCCAATGTGTCAAACTCCTGAGGAGCCCGTCTTTGATTATGACACTGTTCATGGTCTTACTGGCGGCCTCCGCGGTGCTGATCGCGGTCGTGGTGGCCGGAACACTGGTCGGACAAATGTTCGACGTGCCGGCCGTACTCTTGACCGTATTTCAGGTCGCACTGCCGGTCGTGGGGATCAGGATTCTCCAAGTCCTGTTGTGCAAGTGCCAGTCCGCCGTGGTGGCGGGAGGGCTGGGCATAGGCGACCCCGCGAAGCCACCCCTGTTGAAGAAAGCCCCAATAAGAGGCAAGCTTTGGATGTTAATGCTACTTCAGAGCCTCTTAACATGGGGTCCGCCATCAATATCCCGGACGAGTGCCCGGTACATGATTCCGCTCCTGGCCATAACCGCATTTCTCCCCTTAACGTGGCTATTGGTAGCATCGGGACAGCACTTGGATCCGGATCCTCCATGCGCCAGAAAATCTACGACATCTTGAGTGGTCCAAGCATTCTGTCGAATCTGGGTCCGGGAATATTTTCTCAGATGCACGAGTGGATAAAGCATAAGGAGATAATCCTTAGTACTGCTGTGAAGGCTACTTTCTCTCGTCCTCCTACTACTCCCGGAAAGGTTTATCAACCCAACTGGGATGTGAGAGAGGATGAGTCTTTGTATGCTGATATCCCAGCTAATGGCGGTACTCTTGGGTATCGTCTTCTGAAGGGACTCCGGCTACCCATTGATTGCCCGGCCGACAAGCTAGTGGCTCCGGCCCCGGCTCGCTCATGATCTCGGCCGTGGTAAGCTATTCGCTGTCATCATCAAGAATACATATATATATATATATATACATATATATATATATATACATATATATATATATACACATTTAATTTAATTTCTATCTTTTTGCTGCAGACTAACAACTCTGGTGTCGAGCTTATTGAGCAATTCATTAACTATCAGTCATTGGCCGATAAGCAGAAACAATCCTTGGATGAGCTTCAGGCCCAGGCTTGATGCTGCCCAAGTTCATTCTCGATGCTATACAACAAAGAGCTTGATGACGAGAAGGCGTCCAGGGCAGTGGTTGATGTGGAGCCGACGGACTTGCGAGTCAAGGCCGGCAAGGTTGAAGCAGGCTGAGAAGAGATCAGCGGAGCTTGAGGCTGCCTTGAAGTCTGTTAAGGACGAGATGGCTACCGCTATTTCTAAGGCCAAGGATGATGTCGGCTTTCAAGCTGTTGCAAACTTCAAGAAATCTCGAGGAGTTTGTCGGCTTGCTAGGAGAGAGATATGACGGCGGTTGGGTAGTTTGCTAAAAGATGTGTTTGTTATTCTCACCCCCACCTTCAATCGGGAGGAGATGGAAACCGCTTTTGCGGGGAGGTGTTCATACACGCCCTCTTCGAGGGTGAGCCCTTCATTTGCGAGGAGTATGTGATTGCCAACGTCCTCCCCCGTCACTCAGGACGAAGAGGTGCCTCTCCCATGATGTTTTTGGCGGTCATCTCCAGGCTCTTCAATTGATTCTAATAGCTATTAAATTTTTGTTTTCTCGATATTTTATAAACTTTTAATTCGGCCCAATATGGCATGTACTTTGAATAAGCTTACAATTACAATTACTGCTATAAATTTTTGATGCCTTTTTGATGGCTGCCCACATTTTCGTTTGTAGTTGACCGCCATGCCGATGTCGGTAATGAAGCTTAGTTTTTGTAAATTACAATATGTCGTATAATGTGCCTGTGATTTGGCCTTGTAGTCTATTGTTTGACCCTTGAAGCATATTGTACCTGTTATGTGGTCGTTTAGGTGTTTTGCCTGTTATATGGCCGCTTTTATATTTGACCTGTTATATGGTCGTTATTGTACCTGACCTGTTATGTGGTCGTTTAGGTACTTTGCCTGTTATATGGCCGCTTTTATATTTGACCTATCATATGGTCGTTATTGTACTTGGACCTGTCATATGGTCGTTTTTGTACCTGACCTGTTATGTGGTCTTTTTGTACTTGACCTGTTATATGGCTGTTATTGTACCTAACCTGTTATGTGGTCCTTTAGGTACTTTGCATGTTATATGGCCGCTTTTATAGTTGACCTGTCATATGGTCGTTATGGATTTCTATAGCGTACATAAGATAGGTATAATCAAACAATTAATGGAACGCTCATGGAAATATATTATTAAAATGAGAAAGTAATGGCTCTTGGCCTTTTACATGAGATATCTAAACATAGCACTTCTTTAAAACACTTGTGTTCCAGCAATTCTTCAGTTCAGTGCCATCCATCGTTTTAAGCACAAAAGAGCCGGGACAAATTTCTTTAGATATCTGATATGGTCCTTCCCAGTTTGCTGTTAGCTTTCCTTCAGTGTGAGCTTTTCCAGTGGTTGCCGTCCTTCGCAAAGACTAGATCTCCCCTGTGCTAATGGCCTTTCCAAGACTCTCTTGTTGTAGGCTTTACTAATACGATCTTTGTATCTTCGTCGCTTTAAGTTCTCGCTACCAACCTTATTTCTGGTAGGAAGTCTAGATTTTCCCTCAAAGCTTGATCATTGCTTTTTAGATCTTTGTGCTTGATCCGGTAGGACGGCAAACCAACCTCTACTGGTAAGACTGCTTCCGTCCCGAAAGCTAATCTAAATGGACTTTCTCCAGTTGCTTCCTTTTCGGTTGTTCTATTGGCCCATAATACTACTGGAACCATGTCGGCCCAGGCTCCCTTGAACTCGTCCAATTTCTTCTTGAGGGCCCCTAGAATCTGTTTGTTTGCAGCCTCAGCTTGCCCGTTACTTTGTGGGTGACACACAGCTGAGAACGCGAACTTAACCCTGAACTCGGACATGAAGCTTTTAACTGGTCGACAATCAAATTGCGCTCCATGATCAAAAACTATTGCCGTTGGTATGCCAAACCTTGTCATTATATTTTGCCAAATGAACTTCTTGACTTGGTTGGATTTTACCTTTGCTGTCGGCTCTGCCTCGATCCATTTAATTTTGTGAAGTAGTCGATACCAACAATCAGAAATTTCCGGCCTCTGGTAGCCGTTGTGAACGGTCCAAGGATATCCATACCCCATTGTGCAAATGGTATCGGACTGAGTATGGGTTGAAGGTCATTCGCGGGCCTATTGATGATGGGGGCGAATTTTTGGCATTTATCACATTTCTTGACGTAGCCCTGTGCGTCTGCCAACATACTTGGCCAGTAATACCCAGCCCTCAAAGCTTTCAGTGCCAGTGCTTTTCCTCTAATGTGGTTCCCACAAATCCCTTCATTGATTTCTTCTAATATCTTGCCGGACTCCCATGCTGTTGCACATTTTAGCAGCGGTAGGCTAAAGGATTTCTTATACAGCTCATTCTGATAGACGATGTACCAACTAGCTTGCCGCTTCAATTTCCTAGCTGCCATAGCATCTGAAGGGAGTAAGCCCGTAAGCTTATACGCCATTAATTCACTGAACCTTTCACCATGTTGATTGATGGTATTCACGGTCACAATTTTTTCGGTAATGCTTTTTTCCCTCAAAATTTCCACTATGACGGACCTTTCTATGTTTAAAGAATCAGAGCTTGCCAATTTGGAGAGTGCATCCGCCTTGGTATTGTCGGCCCTAGGGATGGCTTGAACTTCAAAGTGAATCAACTGGGCTATCAGTTCTTTGGCCTTCTCAACATATTTCTGCATGTTTGCTTCTCGGATCTCAAACTCTCCCTTCAGCTGACCATTGACGAGTTGTGAATCTGTTTTCAATGATACACTTTTGGCCCCAGCGGCTATACACATTCTTAATCCAGCGATTGCGGCCTCATACTCTGCCTCGTTGCTTGAGGCTGGAAAGGAAAATTTGATGGCGTATTCAAAAATGTTTCCTTCCGGACTGGTCATCACAATGCCATCAATATTAGCTTTCTGAGTAAGGTCTTTAAACCTAGCTATTCTTGCAGGAGAATTTTTAACAAACTTCACATCACTCCTAACTCTATCAATGCACACACCATGTTCCCTAATACCATCCCAAACAATGAGATTAATAATGTGAGAAATACATCTAACATGTAGAAACTTTCCATCACTAACAGTTCCAGTTCTTTGAACCATTCTCTTTAAATGGATACAAGCTACATCATTAGAACTAGTATTATCAACTGTAACAGTTAAAAGCTTATCCTCAATACCCCATGATTCTAAACATGCCTCAACTGCTTTTACAATTGCTTCACCTTTATGACAAGAAACTGGACAAAAATTAATTAATTTTTTATTCAATTTCCAATCAACATCAATATGATGAGCAGTGAGACACATGTAGTTAATTCTTTCAATTGATGTCCAAGTATCAGTTGCTACACAAATTCTTTGACAACTCTTGATAGCTTTTTTTAAATTTGTCTTTTCAGTGTAATAAAGTTGTAAACAATCACGAGCAATAGTGTGACGTGATGGAACACTAGTGGAGAAAAACGGAAGGGTTGCGGTCAAAACAGCCCTAAGGGCTGCGTTTTTGGCCAGCAGCCCTTTTCCGTAGCAGCCCTTCGCTAAAAGTGAAGGGCTGCGGTTTTTGACCGTAGCCCTTCACTACCAAGGGCTGCGGTTTTCAGCCCAAAACGCAGCCCTTCTTTGTACAAAGGGATGCGGTTTTGACCATAACCGCAACCCTTTTGACCCAAAAAAAAAAAAATTTTTTTTGCATTTTTTGTACTCCTAAATATACAGCCAGTCGAAATTACTTGTGACCGCATTTTTTTTCATTATAAATTCTAAAAAAAAAAAACAAAATCAACAACATTATATAAAATTAAAAATGAAAAAAAAACTAAATCTCGACCAAAGAAATGCAATTCGAGTATTCGACAACCATAAATCCATATATTAATCACAAATTCACAAATTCACAAGTATCACAACCAAACTATGTAAATATTACCTAAAAAGTGAAACTAAAACTTAGGGATTTAGAAATTAGAAAAAAAAAACTTACTGCCTCAGTGGTGACATGACTGGGCGACTTCGGTGTCGAGGTCGGCGACTGGCGACTGGTCGTGCCGTGACTGGCGTGAGGCGTCCCGCCGCGACTGGGCTGGTGGCGCGACTCCTCGTCGTCGCGGCTCAGATCTCCTTCGTTAGTTGAGGTTCCTTCGAACTTCGTTCTTTGAGGTTCCTTCGAACTTCGACGTTCGTTCCTCATGGATCGTCATCGTCGCGGCTCCTGCAATTCGAGCTCGAGATGGTGGTGGTGAAGGAGGAAGAGAAGGAGTGGAGGGAAGAGAGAGTTCGACGGCAGAGGAGAAGCGACGGCAAGACGAAGGAGGATTTGTGGTGGTGGTGTGAAGATTTCTGAGAGGCAGACGAGGGAGATGGAGTGAGATTTGTAAGAGAGGAGAGAGAATCAGAGAGATGGAGTGATTTGTGAGAGAGGAGAGAGAATCAGAGAGATGGAGTGAGATTTGCTGAGTATATAGATAGATTAAAAGCCCCGCCTAAAATCCCTTCCAAAATATTTAAAAGCCCATTGAAATGTTTTCACGGGTGGGTGAAGGGCTGCGGTTTTTGGTATAACAGCAGCCCTTCATACACGAAGGGCTGCGTTTTTCAAAAAACGCAGCCCTTCCGTTTTTCTCCTCTAGTGGAATGTGAAATCTAGGACATGCAACTTTCATTAAATTCCTAAACCCAAGCTTATCTACATGCCTAAATGGGAGCTCATCAACAATTATCATACGAACACATGCTTCTCTAACTTCCTTTAAATTGATACTCCCATACTTCAACTTTGCATCCTCATTATCTTTGTCCCTATCCCCTGTTCAAAGAATAATTCAGTTTTCTTTCCACTCCCCTTATCTTTATCTTTGTTGATAGGATTACTTAGACATTTCTCCACATGATTTTTCACATTCTTTGACCCATTAACATTACCATCAGCAGCAAAAGTTTTATTACAAAACTTACATTCAGCTCGAAGTTTTCCTTCATCATCCAAGTACTCAACATAGAACACCCAATATGATGCCTTTTTTTTTTTTACTTTTTCTACCCAAGTATTTGCGTCCTTCCTTAAGTATCTTTTCCGGAGGCAAGGTCTTGCGCAATTCTGTGAGGTCGATTCGACTAGCGGCATCTGAAAGTGTAGTTGTGGTTTGATAAGAAGAATAAACCGACCTTTTGGATCGGCAGCTCTCCATCTACAAAATTTGGGTAAGAATTACATCATTAACATGTACATTATGAATAATAAAATTTCAATAACAAAATATAATACGTAAATAGAGCGACTTACATTGCAAGAAAATGAATCTGATGTTGCCGTCTTCGGCTACTTGATGCTTTATTGGTCCTTTTGGTCTACAAAACATATTATGAACTAACAAGTCACTAGATTCGGATTGATAATAGATTCAGGTCCTCCAACAAGGAAAATGTTATAGATATTTTTACACTCCAATCAAAGATAATGCAAAATTACACTATGATCAGGCCAAAGCATAAATGCATAATGCCAACCAAAAATAGGAAGATTCTGGTATTTGCAAACTTGTTCCAAACCATTAATGTTCAGGAAAGGTCCTATTATAAACTTATTCCTACCTCAAAAGTAGTTAACCAGCAAACAAATTAAGCGAATATCAACCTTCACATTCTGATTCCCTATCTCTTAAAGGTGCTAACACACAATCTCACAAATGAAAGAAACAAACTTGCAACTTGTTCCAAACGATTAAAAGATTATGAACAAAATTGAGAACAAAACGAAAATCAAACTCATCATCTACAAGACTACAACAACTACACGAAAATGGAACTCACTATTTTACAACAATTTGAACGAAAAGATAATAAAAACAGGAAATAAACAACAACAATTAGATGAACAAAAATTGAGCAAAAAAAACGAAAATAGAACTCGAATTACACGAAATAAACAGCAACAAGCCAACAATTACAAGTAAAACGGTAGAGAAAATTAAAGAGCAACAATTACACGAAAATGAAAAGGAAATTGAAAAAAAAGCACAACACAAATATACGAAAAATCTAATTCACCGGATTCACTTGATGAAACTGTAATTCAACAACATTACCGGAATTTTCGCCGGAGTTTGTGGCGTCAAACGTCAGTGGCGAAACCGCGAAAGGAGTGAGAAAGAGTGAGAGGAGGAGAGAGAGAGAGGCGTGTGAGTTGTGATGGTTCCAGAACATTAGGGTTTCAAATGGGTGTGTGCCTCTTTTTTACTTTTTCCATAAAGTTAATTTTTTTTTATTAAAATCAGGTTTCCAGTCCGGACCGGATGATTTCGGTTTTTGACCGGACAGGACCGGAAACCCGAAATCAACGTTTTCTTTGGACCGAGGACAGGACCGGACCGGAATCTCCAGTCCGGTCCAAATTTCGGTCTGGACCGGTCTTTTGCTTAATCCTAGGTGTAATAGCCCTATTTTTAAAGGCGTTTATTAAATGCTGATTATATTTATCAAGTTAGTTATGTTCTGAAAATTCTTATTTTATTTGAGTTAGAGTATGAATTTGCATTTGTCGTGTTTGTAATATATTTGTTTGTTTAATTCTATAAAGTTACTATTATTATATGTCTTGGATTTTAGTTATTTAAATTTTAGTTAACTGGTGTTTGGCAAAATTGGAAACCAAAGTCGGTTTTCCATTTCTTTTAGGAAAAATTGATTTAATCAGTCCCAACTATGGGCGCCCTGATAAAAACAGTCCCAACTTCAATTTATTATTGTTCAGTCCCAACTTTTAGGGGTATTTTACATTAGCGGTCCAGGTTAACCAGTGACCGGTTTAAGAGGTCAATATTTTTTTAAAACAATTTTTTACTTTTTTTTTTTGCTGTTTAACCCATTCTTTCTCTCTCCTCCCTCCTTCATCCCATTCCTACTCCTCCTCTTCCTTCTCCCTTGCCATCCACTCCCCTCCCCTGCCACCTCCCCCCCTCCCCTGCTGACCCCTAGCCACAAAAAAAAAACCCTCATTTTTGCATCATATCTCTTCGATTCGACCACCCCCTCTCTCTCTTTCATTTAACTCAAAACCCACCAGGCCACCACCACTACAACCTACCACCACCTTGCTCTCTCTCCTCCATTCACCTTTCGGAACCCACAACCTACCACCTCGGTAATTCATCATCAATCGGACATCATTGGTGTTCAATTTCGTCAATCTCTCTCATCCTCAAGCTCCGGCCATGGAAGCACATGTTAATGACCGCCATTAACAAGGTCTTTGCAGCTGAATTAATATCACGCCGATTGCCAAGCTCCCTCCTCGTCTTCACCTGCTTCTTCTTCCACCTCTTTCAGTCTTTCTCTCTCCTCCCTCCTTCCACCCCTTCCCCTGCCACCCCTCATCTTCCCCCTCCCTGCCACCCCACTCCCCAGTTCAGCAAATTCTTCAATTTTCATGCGATTCTCTGTTCAGAATTTGATATGGAAGCAAAGAATTTTGTCTTATTGTTATATGGGTTGTCGAAGTTTCGCTTCTTGTGTTCATTGGAAGAATATTGGATGGTCGGGCCAGAGATTGAAGATAGCTTGGTGGGAAATGTGGGTTCGCCGCAATTCTTCGACGCCATCGATGGGTTCTCATGATTTGTGGCTATTAGTTTGGTTTGAAATGGTTTGGGCCTGAACGTAAATAATCGAAAATGGCGATGAAGAGGAGAGAGAAAATGAGTGTTGTGCTGCCATGGGAGGAGAAACGCAAATTTGAAGTTTTTTTTTTTTTTTATCGCAGAACAAGAAAGGAAGGTAGGAGGAGAGGTGTTGGGGAAAATCGGGCGTGAGGCACGTGACAATCTGTTTTACTGTATTAGCGGGTTGATTACGGGGCAGCGATGTGTAAAGAGCGCTCCCAAAGTTGGGATCAACAATAAAAATGAAGTTGGGATTGTTTTTATCGGGACGCCCATAGTTGGGACCGATTAAATCAATTTTTCCTTTCTTTTATTATCTCCTTGTCGGCCTAATTTGGAGAACCCAAACCCATCTTCTTCTCTATCTCCCGTGGTACTCTCAAAACCCCAAACCCCTCAAAACTCTCTCTCTCTCGCCTGCTGTGTCGCCCCCCTTCAGCTCACCGGAGTTCATCTCCCTTCGCTGCTGTTGCCCCAAGCTTGTCGGAGCCTTCCTCCCCTCTCCCCGTGCCGGAGTTGTTGCTGCCGTTGTTGCTGATGATGTGCTTCGCGATGTTGGTGCTGTCGCACACCGACGTTGCGGCTAGGTGGTGCTCCTGTCGTCGCCATTAACTGCCCGTCTTTCTCTCTCTCTCTCCTTCGTGTTGCTGTTGTGTGTGCGACGCTGCTACGTTGTTGTCGTTGTGGGGCTGTCGTGGTTGCGCTCGCCACCGCTGCCTCATACCCTCCCCTGCCGCTGGTTGTTGTGTTCTGTCGGTGCTGTCGCTGTTGTTGTTGTTGACGGTGTTGCCGCTAGTTTGTACTCCCCTTCCCCTGTTCTTGTTCGCTGATGGTGGTTGTTGGTTCTGCCGCCACGGTGCTGCTATTGTTGTTCTCTATTTTGTGAATCTGATTTCTAGTTGGTGTTATAAATGACAAAAAAGATTAAAGGAAAAAAAGGTTAGAATTATTATTAACCTAAAGGTTATATAGTACATCATATAAAACTTAATTTAGGTAGAATTAGGAAAACATATCATAAACTAAATATAGTACTAATAAATATTATCTCTAAATAAACACTTCTAGATAGATATGTCTAGGTAAACACTTATAAATAGATAGATCCTAAATATATTCTAACACCCTCTCGCAATCGCAACGGCAGTAACACTCACGAACATTACGATTGGAGAAACAAAAATATCTTATATTTTAGCACTAGATTCGAATGAACTGGAACTTATTCATCTTCTTTGTTGGTGTCGAGATGCACAAAATTGGTGATGTAGGCTTCAACAGATTTTTTCTTTTTTCTGGATGATGGAAACGTTAATCTTTTCGAATCCATCAATCGTTAGTCAAACAGAGATGCCATTCTTTTTGAACCTGAAAATTTTTTTTTTCTTCTTGATGAGAATGCCATTCTTTTCGAACTCACCAAATATATCAACAAAACGAGAAAGCCCTTCTTCTCGAACCCGTCATGTTTATGTTTTCCTCTCACCTCACAAACTCAAACTCTTATAAAGGTTTTTTCTTTTTCCTTTTTTTTTTTTCTCACGGTACAAGGAGAAGCAATAAGGCCGGTCTCATGACCAAATTTTTTTGCCGAATAGATCCAACCGAATACTGGGTGGATCAGATAACCTTAACTTAGAGTTTTACCTAACTTCTCGTATTGCTTCACAATTCCAAGTGTAAAAAAAAATTCATTCTCTTGTACAGAACTTCGTGCCAATAACAAAAGAAAATTTCAAGCCATAGGTATTATATGCGGCTGTTTTGCTAGTAGAGATTATCCTATTAGCAGCTCTAAATTCTCATGGAGCATAATTAAAGCAAAGGGTAGCGCACCGATCGAAGCACACAGCTGGACACAGAACACCGACGAAACGACGATAAATTTGACTAAAAATAATTCTAGTTTTTGAGGGGTTAACAAATCCGGCCAGTGGGTTTAAAACTCAAACCCACCGGCAGGAGAGTAATGTTTTAGAGTTTTCACCTAAGATCTCAACTGGTTCTGATACCATAAAAAATAGATTAAAGGGAAAAAGGTTAGAATTATTATTAACCCAAAGGGGACATTTATAGTACATCATATAAAAGCTAACTTAGGTAGAACTAGGAAAACATATCCTAAACTAAATATAATACTAATAAATATTATCTCTAAATAAACACTTCTAGATAGATATGTCCAGGTAAACACTTATAGATAAATAGATCCTAAATCTATCATAACAATAAATGTTCAATCAGTTTAATTTTGTTTCTAATTATATTATGAATAGTTCTCTTATGAGGTGAATAAGTTTCTTAGCTAAGTTTGGTTGTGGTTAATTTGTTGGGTTAAGAATTATGAATGCAAGATTGAAATCAGTTTCTTGAGGTTTATTTATGATCTAAGTTAGTTTTGTCTTCTCGTTATATTATTAGTAGCCAAATTATGTTCTTGGTTTAAGTAAGATTGTGAGCTAAGTTTATTAGTTAGTTTAATTCAATAATTTAGAATTATGATTATGATTTGGGGATGCTAGTCGTGTGATGTAGCTACTGTTATTGAATTTATAGTTGATTATGATTTGAGGATTATGGAATTGGGATGTTAAAGGTTGATAATTTCTCAAATGGAATTGGTTATGGTTATGTTTTCTAGTTTAATAGTTTAGTACGAGTGGTTGTTAATTATTGTTATTGTCATTGAGGTTAAATTGTGGAGGAATGTAATGGAATTCAAGAGAGTTGATGGAATTATGAAGCTCTCAAAGTTCTATTCTGTCGGAGCTAGAGAATTGGATTGCGTTGAAGGTAACTTTTATGTGCAGAAAAAATAAATTTTACTTATGCCCATGTATATATGTATGGATCTCTGTGTTCTATTTTCGTATATAAGTACGTACTATGGCCATAGTTATGAATGTGATGTTGTGAATTGATTCTGGAATTATTATTCGATAATATGAATACGCAATTGTTTTGCGGGTAGTATTGCTGTGCTCCATCACGAACCTTGGAGGCGGCATTTGTCCAAATCCTGTACTTGCCACTGATTTATTTAAGAGAATAAGCTATGCCAGCGTTGTAACAAAAAGAAATGATTTGATAACTAAAATGTTCATAACGGGCTGAAGTAAAGGTTACGAATTTTCCACTCATTTTGGAATTTTGTTTCTTTCTATGTCTTCCCTAAATTTGCAGGTTTGATATTCAGAGCTGAGAATTGAAAATGGAGCAAGATAAAGATGTCATTTTGAATTAAGGATAAAGTTTGTATTTTAGATAGCTGATTCGAGATTAGTTATTGATATTTCGTTGTATATCATTTTGTGAATTTAGTTTAATTATTGGTGTATTTAAGGATATTTGTCCGCTGCAAAGTAATTTATTTAAGAGTTAATTGTTGTTTTTGGATGTTGAGTGTGTTTCATTAGCAGCTCGGAAGAGCGGGCTGTGATAACATGGTATCAGAGCAACCTTGCGACCGTATGCCAAGTTGGCTTCCTGTCGAGGGTAAAAGATTTTTGGGATAGTTTGAAATCAATTTGGGATTATTAGTGGTTAAGAATCGATGATTGGAAATTAGGGAATTCGAAGGTTTAGTATAAGTGTTTGCGCTTTTGCGTGTGCTATATGATTCTATTTATGTGAAGGTGTGATGCCTTGTATTGTTTATGATGTTGTGTATCTTGAGAACATTGTATGATTTGCTTAATTAAATGATATTCAAACGAGATCTCTGCAAATGAGATGACTGGAATCCTATCTTTGAAATTTTTGCCCCTTTTGTTTTCTTTGCTCCTCGATTCTAATATTGAGTTGAAGTGTAGATACAAAAGCTGATGGTAAAATTGAGGTTTGGATGCCTAATATCTTATGAGCTTGAGATTTTTGTTTTTCTAAATCATAGTTTCAAGTTTTGAGGTCAAAACTTTTAATAAGGGTAGTAGTATGTAATAGACCTATTTTTAAAGGCGTTTATTAAATGCTGATTATATTTATCAAGTTACTTATGTTTCGAAAATTCTTATTTTATTTGAGTTAAGAGTATGAATTTGTATTTGTCGTGTTTGTAATATACTCCCTCCGTTTCATTTTAATTTACTCACTTCACTTTGGGGGAGAACCAAGGAGGAAGTACAAAAGTATGAGAGAGAAACTGAAAAGGTGGAGAGAGAAACTGAAAAGTGAGAAAGAGAAAGTAAAAAGTAGGTTAAAATATTAAAAAGTGGATGACATGGGTGGAAAAAGAGGAGAAAGTAGATGTGACATGTTACCTAAAATTGAAAAAACAACAGTGTCTAGATTAAAAAGAAACAGAGCAAAAAGGAAAGTGTGTAGATTAAAAAGAAACGGAGGGAGTATTTGTTTGTTTAATTCTATGAACTTACTATTATTATATGTCTTGGATTTTAGTTATTTAATTTTTAGTTAAGTGGTGTTTGGCCAAATTGGAAACCAAAGTCGGTTTTCCATTTCTTTTATTTCCTCGATCCTTGTCGGTCTAATTTGGAGAACCCAAACCCATGTGCTTCATTGGTGAATTTAGTTAGTTATTAATATTTGTGGGATTTCTTGGCCTAATATGAATCTAAGTGATTATTTTTAGGGCTCTAATTGTTTGATCCATGGTTAAGTGGTTGTTTTTAAAGCTTTAATTGCTAATGACTCTTTTGTGGTCATGTTAGCTGTTGGTTTATGTTGACAGTTACTAGTTAGCTAGTAGTGGTAGGTATTTAGAAAGTGTTATGACAGACGTGAGAAAGAACAAATAATTGAATGCAAATTAAAGAGAAATCACACAACAGATTTAACGTGGTTCACCAACGGATTGTTGGCTACGTCCACGGACAGAGAGAGAACTGATTTATTGCTCTTAGAGGAAAAACAGAATACAGATGTGTTATGAACTAACTTCGTCGAATAAACGAGATTAGGTCAAATAGGCATTTAACTCGCTAAACTTAAATTCGGAATCGCCTAACGCGTGTCGCCAGCCCCGCGCCAGGCGCGAGTCGCGGTACTGGCCGCGAGTCGCGGTTAGCTCTCGGCATTTGGACGCGAGCTGAGACCCATCAGCGCGAGTCGCGCTATTGAAGATAGCCCGATTCTAACCAATTCAAGGCATATTCTTACAAATCTCCACCTTGACTTGAATCCTCTTACAAAGAACCAGATAACCAGATAACAGATGACCAGATGAACCAGATAACCAGATGACCAGATGAACCAGATAACCAGATGACCAGATGCATTGAACACAATACCCAGATTCTCCCTGCAAACAGATTTGCCCCGAAAGACAACCAGAATAGATTTGTCCCTGAAAGACACCAAAACTAGACCATCAGAACCCCAGACCAGATTAGGCCCCTAAGGGCCCCAGACTTGCCCCCCCAAGGGCAACTAACAATCATAATCAGCTTTTAAGTCCAAGCAACCTTGGAACTTACCCTGTGGAACCAGATTCGAACAGATGTGTTGCTTATACTCCTTCCTAGCACAAGTAACACCTTCCTTGGACGGCCCAAAAATATTCACCTCTCCGACATACAGTGCAAAACCCACCATGTCTTCACAACCGTCCCTTTAGGGAGAGTTCCCAAAGATTTCACGCCGACCAAGAGCCAAGTTTGACTGACCCGATTTTGATGACAAAGAACACGGAATTCCAGATTCAGATTGTGAGTGTTGACAGACTTTTCCCTGACGTGAACCACCACTCCAACCTAGAGTGCCTCTGTGCTCCACCTGTTTCTCAACACTACCACAAACAGCCAATGTAACAACACCAGACTCAGATAACGTAGACCCTTGCAACACATACAATGTCTCCCGTTTAACCCCTTTCAGGATCATCTTCGAACCCCTGTAGACATACAACCCTCCACCCTCACCTTTGAAACTGAACCCTTTCTTGTCTAACAGACTAAGTGAAATCAGTTCTTTGTGACCTGTGGAACATGCCTAACATCATTCAAAGTACAGACTTTGCCATCACATGCCCTAATTTTGATGGACCCCATACCAATTGTCTTACAGACCTCACTGTTGGCCATAGTAACACTTCCATCAACCTGTTTATAGTTCATAAACCACTCCCTACGCGAACACATATGACAAGACGCTCCAGAATCTAAAACCCACACATCACTGCAATGTGTTTGTTCATTAGCAACTAAAGCAATATCATCATCAGAACTGAAATTTTCTCGTCGCAAGCAACAGCAGTAACTGCACAATTCATCGACCCAGATTTATTTTTCTTTTTAGGACATTCCCTTTTCCAATGCCCCGTTTCCTTACAGTAATTACAGACATCACTAGATTTAGGACCCCTAGAAGACGGTTTCCTGGATTTTCTCCCCGAATTCCCCTGTCCATTACCACTGGCTACTAATCCAGCGGCTGATCGATCGTACTGTACCAGACGCCTTATGACGAATCTCCCTAGTATGAAGTGCAGATCTTACTTCTTCTAAAGACAGACTATGTTTCCCAACAATAAAAGAATCCACAAAATTCTCATACGACGAAGGCAAAGATACTAACAGAATTAAAGCAGCATCCTCATCATCTACTTTAACATCAATATTACGAAGATCTAGTAAGATAGTATTCAGTTTATCTAGATGATCCCTCAGAGACATACCTTCCTGCATACGCAAGCTGAACAGACGTTGCTTCAAATGCAACTTGTTGGTTAGAGATTTCGTCATGTATAAACTCTCTAACTTCAACCACAGACCAACAGCAGTTTCCTGCTCCGCAACTTCAATAATTATGTCGTCAGAAAGACATAGCATAATTGTTGAATGCGCCTTCTCCTCCAGAACGGCCATCGCAGCGGTAACTGAATCCGTTGACTTCTTTGCCAACGGTGCCCACAACCCTTGTTGCTTCAGTAAAGCACGCATCTTGATCTGCCATAGACTGAAACTATTTCTCCCAGTGAATTTATCAATTTTCACATTCATCCCAGACATCTTTCTCACCCGGATCGAACACAAAGCTCTTGATACCAATTTGTTATGACAGACGTGAGAAAGAACAAATAATTGAATGCGCGAGTTGCGGTACTGGCCGTGAGTCGCGGTTAGCTCTCAGCATTTTGGACGCGAGCTGAGACCCATCAGCGCGAGTCGCGCTATTGAAGATAGCCCGATTATTGGGAAGTGCATCCCAATCCCACATTGGAGAATTATGAAGTGAAGAAGCTCTTTATATAGAGGTGCTCACATACACACTACAACAAGGCCTTTTGGGGGTGGCCCAAAAGCAAAGCCGTGAGGGCTTAGGCCCAAAGCGGACAATATTGTTGTGTGCATGTGTGTGGGCACGGGTTCGGCGGCCCTACAGAAAGATGTTTGGTGATTAAGTTGTCGGCAATCACTAAACCGAACGTGCCAACAAGTCAAATTTGTTTTCATAGGATAATCTTATCATGATTAAGGTATATAATGTTGCGTACTTAGCTGTTTAAGAAAGATAGGCAATGACTTTTGCATTGAGGTGGGTGAAAATGAGTAAAATATGCCTTGAATTCGAACTCAATTAGATATTCCTTACTGCACCTTAAAAAAGATGTTCCCTACTATAATACTCCAGTTCGTACTTATGCTGGGATGATATTGATCTGATGACATCCATGGATATATTTTAGATACAGATTAAAGTCCTATTCTAGATATAATAAACATATATGGACTAAATTTTTGCTGAAGGTTGGGGTTTCGCTACATTTTTTTACTTGTTTATAGGTTTTGTTTTCTTCAACTTATTTTAGGAACTTACTGTGTTATTTATTCCTTTATTAAGAATTTGTGTGTCTTCTAGTTTTGAAATCAATTAAAAGGTCCTTGATTTTATACACTTGGCTGATTAATCAGTACATGAGATTGAGACTCAACTTGTTCGTGTCACATGATTGAGAGGACTATGGCACGTACTATGTGTTTAAAGTTGAATATCATTGTACAATTGTTGCTGAGAAATATGAGATAACTTTTCATATCTTTATTTACAAAATGAAGAATGGACATTTCTTCAACAAACTTACTTTTATTTCCGTCTATCCCCTTGTTCCTGACTTGTTGAATTTTTTGGTAGCATTTTAATGCAGCTGCCTCCCAATTTCATTGCTCTTTTGATGTTGTCTTGTTGATTTATAACATCCACATATGCCAAGACTTCAATTCACAGTGTGATTGCATTATTGGGCATTCTATAGTCTCACTCCTCTAGCTCAGCTGTGTCCTTTACTCGTTGATGAGAGAATATTCATATACTAGATTGTATAGTTTGTTAATTAACTCAGAGCTATGTTTGTACAAGTGCTCTTCTTTCTTAATGAAGAATACAAAGATCTCAAAGGTCTAAGTGATCAGAGGTTAGTTGCTTTCCCCCAATGGAGAAGAGGGCTTCATGGTCACAATCTCACTAAATTGGTCCTATCTTCCTAGTAGTGAAGAAGATTTGACGCTGGGGGAGTGGAGAATTTTAATTCTGTATGTATGATTTTTCTAGTTGTGACCTTAAGGGTGTGTGTGGCAATCATGCATTGAAAGTGATAAGATAGATAACAATTGAAAGTTGAAAGTGTTTCTTTAGATGAAAAGGTAGTTTAAAGCTGAAAAATGGATAGCTACAATGCACCGGAGCTGCTACTTTAAAAGTTGTCACATTCATTGGCAAACTCTTACATAGTTGCAGCAAGTAAGATTTGCAACTATTTTGTACTGTAGTGAAATTATGTGAGATGACTGATTTTTGGTTCATTTAATTAGGTTCTGAACAAGATTATCGAGGATTTATTTCAAGGTCATCCCATCAGTGAGAGAAAGCTTAAAAGAACTTCTTGGTCATACTCTGTCACATAGGTCATTGCAGGAGCTTTTCTTGGGATTATGGTGGTGTGTTTTTGCTGTCAGGTTGTTTGATTGCGATTTGATCTGCTCGTGTTACTACTGGTCCCTCATCTTACTTCTGGTTGGTGGAATAGCTTTGAAATAATAATATCATTATAATGAGAATATTAGGAGTTAACTACCATTGTAATGTGGCATAATCATCATGGCTCGACAATGACATTATAAAATTGTAACTGAGTCAATATATTGTTTATATTTTTATGCATAACATAAATTGCAATGAAAAGGAATACTTTAGGACTAAAAAATCAAAAAAAGAAAATTTTTGGATCATAAGGGCTGAAGTTTTTTAAAAAACCGAAGCCCTTAATTGATGAAGGGCTGCGGTTAATGGTGAAAATTGTATACCTTTATCAATTAAGGGTTGCGGTTTACCAATAACCGCATCCCTTAATTGATAAAGAGCTGCGGTTTTCTCAATAACCACAGGCCCTCATAATTTAGAGCTGCTATCAAAGTTGTTAAAATCGAGATTCTAGTTTGAATCGAAAACGACCTATAGAATCGAATCGTAAAATCGAATCGTAGAATCGTAAGATTCTACAAACACGTATAATCAAGATATTGCACTCAATCTTCATTGAATATGCTAAAATTATAAGTTAAAAGACCTAAAAATTAGAAAATAGTTGTTTACCCACTATATTAGCAATAACTAACAATATATATCTATTATTTTCTTTGTTAGCATAATTTAAATTTGCGAGGTTTTCGCTCGTCAACAGAAATGTATAGAATCGTGAATCGAAGCGTCTACCATATTTTGAATCGTAAAATCGTAAGATTTTAAGATTTGAATCGCGATTTTAATAACTTTGGCTGCTATGCCAAGGGTTGCGGTCAGAAAATGCAGCCCTTAAGTCGCTTTTCACCGCAGCCCTTGGCCTTTTTTTCTTCTAGTATATACTAGGGCTCAACTCAATCATAGATAAAAAAGACTACTCACTAATCATGGCAATAAAAACAACAAATTTAATTGAAAACATAATTTAAATAAACAAAGAGAAGGAAAAGAATAAAATTTGATGAATGGTGCTTAAATGGAGGGATGAATCCGAAATCTTCAATGAATACACAATCTTCAATCTCCAAAATAGCAAAGAAATCTCTACTAGGGGCTAAAACTAATAATAACGTAGTAGAACCTCCCCACGAAAAGAAAACAATCTGAAGTATATATTTCTATTTTTCGAAAACTAACTAATAAAAAACGAGAAAATAACATAATGAAAATCGCCAGCCTGTGTCCACTGTGATCCACACCACACTGCGATCCGCTCTAGGAGCAGCGAGTTGCGCCCCACCCCGCTAGTCATGGTTCGCTCTCTGCATTTTTCCGCGAACTATTGCCAAGTATGCGAGTCGTGGCCCTCCGTTAACTCATTTTATTTTTTGAACTCGCCAAGCATACGATCTTGAGCTCCTTGGACCTTGTGTGAGGCCAATAGACTTCCAACTCCGACCCACTAGCACACCAATTCCATCTATGTTGCTCCTGGGCTTTCAAAAGGGTCTAAAATCCATAGTTTTCACAAAATCTCGTAATTCTCCTCACACAACTTAAGCACAAATCAACTAAAACTAATAATACCAAATACATCAATTTCCTCCACAAAATGTGCCAGATAAGATGTAAAATATGGACTTAGCATAAACACATTAAACCATAAATATTCCAACAGATTGTGCTCTTCTTTTTTACGCCAAGTGTCTCTAAATTTTAAGGGAACAAATAATGTTGTGTTTATATGGAGAATAATTTATAAACTAACCATATAAATCTTCCATAATATCATATGTAATCATATTAATAGGAAAGTTTAAATATTATGGAAAGTATTTGCTATAATACTCATCAATTATTGTATTATGTACTTTTTATAATTAATTTCATATTAAAAAAAACTATCGGTTAGATAAAATTATATAACCAATGTATCATGTATGACACGGGTCACAAGTCTAATAATAATATTTTACAAAATGTATAATCTTTAAAATAAAAACGAGTTCAAATATTGGTCCAAGGATCACTACTACATTTTTTATCAAATGCAACCCCTTAAAATGGGCTAGTGCAACGATACCTTTAATACCGTTGCAATATGAGGGGCTAGTGCAACGACGGTTGATAATATCAGTTATCACGCTAGAAGTATATTTATTGCAACGGTTTTGAGCTAAGCATTGCATTAGGTGCCGCCGCGTTGCAATTGGTAGAGCAATTGCAACGGTAGTCCTGTCCAGCCTCAAATTTCCCGAAAATTTCAAACCAAATATGCAGCCCGCTCATACACCAAAAGCCCAATATTAATTTCCCTCAGGTTAAGAGAGAGAAAGAAAGTTCCAATAAGAAAAAGAAAAGGGGAGAGAGTATGAAATTTCGGTACTTCCATCTCAGATCTCAAACATGTATCTCTATTTATGCAAGCTCATCTCCTGCAAAACGCAAGGATGTCATTGTTTTCAGCCATTAATGCAAGTATTAAGCTTCGACGACGACTCTCGCATGTTGAACTATGTTTAGTTGTGTGTCTAATCTAGGTAATCTCTTCTTTACCTCTCATTTCAATTCCTTTTGAAATTTTCGTTAATTGTACGACTCTCGCAGTTTCGCAATTCATCAAATTACTGCCCCCAATCCGAGGGATAGATAAAAAGAGTGAGCGAAAAGGAGCGCTTGCAAATTAAAACTTTTTGGAGGAGATAGGCAATTCGAATCTTTCGAAAAATTTGAAGGTTAGTTTTGTATTAACTCTAATATAAGCTTTAAGATTAAAAGTTTGGATCTTTCACAAATTTGATGGAGAATTCATATATCTTTAGTGAATGATTTTGTTAATTTTACATGGGTAAGCTTACATAAATTCAACTTTGGGGGTTCAGTTAAACCCACTAACTTCCATTGGATACTCCACTTGTTTGTATGGCGTAAATTTTTAATCTCTTTTTGCCTCTTAACTCTTTGTGACAGATTGTATGTCCTGAAAAATGAATATGTTTATTCAAACTTAGAGCTGAATTTATGTTGTTGGTTTCATGGATACAAATTATGCGGATTCTTATTGTGGTTCTTCTTTCTGTGTGTCCTATATACTTTCATATGATCAAGTGTATAGTATGATAATCACACTTCCACTACAAGAATATAGATTCAAAAGATATTTCAGGTAGAAGAAGTTTTATAAATAGGCTTAAGCTGGAAGAGAGAGCTAGAGATGAGTCCATACTGCCACTGAGATTGAAAGGGGGTGCATCCTATTGTCTTTCTTATGATAATCACACTTCTCATGTTTTCTTATATTGCATTATATGTTTCTGCACTATTATATGTTGTATTTAAATGAATGTTGCATTGTTTTCCCCCTGTTTTGATGTTCAAATTTGGCTCTGTCTTCATAGTAGCTTGATAAATATTATGTAATAAGTCAAATTCAAAATGTAACTTGTTAAATCATAATTAAACTTCTTTTGCTTTCTCGCTCCTTTGCACATACCTACATGGCTTGAGCACCTTCAGGCTTGTATCCTTTTGAGTTAGTGCTGATGTGGCATGTAAATTAAAAATGCATTCTTTTTCCATTTTAATTGTTTAAAAAAACATTATGTACTTCCGGAAATTCTATGATTTCTGTTAAATACTCTAATTGCAGTGTACATTTTTTATTTTTCAGTAACTTTTGTTTAATAAATCAAATCTCTTCATTTGTATTTTCAGACGAAGATGATTACTTCAAATCAGACTATAAGGAGAACAACAATAATTTGAGAAGGAAACGACTGATAATATTGATGCCAGACAAGCTACTATGCAGGTAATTACACCATTTCATATTACTATTAATAATCTGGTTCATCTGAGAGACAAGAGATTGTTGTTAAAAATTCGTATGAGATGCTTGACTAACATTTATTACAAACTTCTCATAGCTTTTGGTATAATATGTTTGACACACAAGCATACAAAAAGAATAATTAATAATTTGTCCATTATATGTTATGGTAGCCACTGGCATAATGATAAGCATGCTCTATAAATCGTTTGGGTTATTTTACTTACGTATGATGTATCATATATGTGTTAAGATTTATAATGTGGAATCAATTATGAGCTTTGAGGTTTTATGGATAATTTGACAACTGCAATTGGTATTTCAGATTTGGCAGACCATAATTTGATTTTACTTCAGCAAATCAATTATTAGTAGACTAGTTGACGCTCCTATATATGTGATTTTTTTTTTATAACAGTTCACTTAAGACCCATAGTGTGCAAAGTGCAAACCACATTGCTTGGTTTCTATAGGAAGCACTTGTTGCAAATTGCTGCTGATGGAATTAATCATAGGAGTAAGAATAATGGAGTTATCTATGTAGAAGCATCTTAGACTGGCTTCCTGGTGCACTATAGATAAGATATGGTCTAATGGTCCACATAAAGTAACTGCATATTAGATATGTAACCTGTGAATCAGTAATTCAATCTAACAATATGTTGGGATTCTTGAACTTGGCGCTTCAAACCACCCAACACATTGTCTCGCTGCCTAGTTAGGCCCTGTTCTTTTGGACTTATTTTCAGCAAAAATAAGTAAAAATAAGTTCAGTTCAGCAAAAATAAGTAAAAATAAGTTCAGTTCAGCAAAAATAAGTTTAGTTCAGCAAAAATAAGTTTAATTCAACAGGGCCTTGTTCTTTTGAACTTATTTTTGCCGATCCGAACCGAACTTATTTTATTTTTTTTGAACCGAACTTATTTTTACTTATTATTTTTTGAACCGAACTTATTTTGGCCAACCGAACTTATTTTTCTCGAACCGAACTTATTTTTGTTGAACTAAACTCGTATTAACATAATATTACAATACTTATTATTATAATAATCAATAAATATTAACATAATATTATCAATACTTATTATTATTATTTTATTATTTTATAATAATAAATAGTAAATAATAAATAATAATAAAAATAATAAATAATAATAATAATAAATAACAAATAATAAATAATAATAATAATAAATAATAAATAATATAACAAATAATAAATAAAAAATAATAAAAATAATATTAATAATAATAAATAAATAATAATAATAATAATAATAATAATAAAATAATAATAAATAATAGTAATAAATAATAATAAATAATAAATAATAAATAATAATAATAATAAATAATAAATAATAATATTAATAATAATAAATAATAAATAATAAAAAATAATATATAATAAAATAATAAATAATAAATAATAAAAATAATATTAATAATAATAAATAATAAATAATAATAATAATATTAATAATAATAAATAATAAATCATAAAAAATAATATTAATAATAATAAATAAAAAATAATAATAATAATAATAATAAATTAATAAAAAATAATAATAATAATAAATAATAAATAATAAATAATAATAATAAAAAAAAAAAAATAAAAAATAAAAAATAAAAAATAAAATAAAATAAAAAATAATAAAAAATATAAATAAAATAATAATAAAAAATAATAAATAAATAATAAAAAATAAAAAATAAAAAATAAAAAATAAAAAATAATAAATAAAAAATAATAATAAATAAAAAATAAATAAAAAATAAAAAATAATAATAATAATAATAAAAAATAAATAAATAATAATAATAATAATAAATAAATAAATAATAGATAATAAATAATAAATAATAATAATAATAATAATAATAATAATAATAATAATAATAATAATAAAATAATAATAATAATAAAAAATAATAAATAATAAATAATAAATAATAATAATAATAAATAATTACAATAATAATAATAATAAATAAATAAATAATAAATAATAATAATAATTATAAATAATTACAATAATAATAATAATAATAATAATAATAAATAATAAATAATTAGAATAATAATAATAATAATAAAAAATAAATAAATAATAATAATAAAAAATAAGAAATAATAATAATAATTACTAAATAATAAATACTAAATAATAAATAATAAATAAAAAATAAAAAATAAAATTCATCGTTATTTTAATTATAATATTAATAATAATAATAACAATAGTAATAGTAATATTGAAAACAAAAATAATAATTACAACATTAGACAAGACTAAACTTATTTTCTTTGCCGAACCGAACTTAACCGAACTTATTTTTCTTTGAACCGAACTTATTTTGGCCGAACTGAACTTATTTTTCTTTGTCTTGAACTTATTTTTACTTATTTTTGCCGAACCGAACTTATTTTTACTTATTTTTTTTGAACCGAACTTATTTTTACTTATTTTTCTTTGAACTGAACTTATTTTTACTTATTTTTTTGAAAATAAGTCCAAAAGAACGGGGCCTTAGTGCAAAAAGAAAATAACAATTGAATTAGCAATTTGTTCAAATACATATCTGGCCATGCGATCATCACACTACAGAAGCACTCTAACACATCATAGAGACGACGAAGTGCATAAAACAAACATAAGAATTAAGAGTTAGATATGATTGCATTGGTAAATATCAGAGTCTCTCGCGTTTGTGCTTCTCTTTTGTATGTGATTTCATTTCCTCCTTGCTACTCAACTTCGATATCTTTTTTTTTGTTCCAACTTTGAGAACAATGTTTTAATTGTTAAGCTAGTATATGATTTCCTTTCCTCGTTGTCACCCAAATATGGGATTAGGGTGGTTTGAAAATGTGCAAAGATACTTTTTTCTATAAGGGTGATGAGCTCCTTGCTTAGTCCATCGATCTTAAACTAACTTATTTCTGTATATTTTAATTCTCTACAAGTAACTCTTATGGATGTCGAATGAAGCTAAAAGCTAAGCTTGATCTATTGTGTGATTAAGATAATGGGTCTTTTTTTTTTTATTATATATGCATTCCTATATTTGCTGAGCTTGGTCGGATTAAGGTGATAGTTTATTTCAGATTTAATCAGCATGTAACTATAGGTAATGGTCTCTTTTTTATCTTTGAATTTGCTATGACGAAGGAATCCATGTAGTTAGGGAAGTTATTTTTGTTGAACTATTTGATGATGCTCAGCTTGTGATATGCCCTGAATATATCTATCTATTATTAAACTCTATGTTTGGTAATCAATTAGAAATGTTTGATTTTTGATTAATTTAATTATATATGTTTGAATTTGTAGGTGGTGCCAACACAAGAAATGGAACACTATGTTCAATAAACTAGTTGCTTGTTAATTGGAAGGAATGGAAGCACTTTGGATGCTGAGTGATTTATTAGAGCCTTTTAGTATATAGAAGTTCTATTGCGAATTTTGTTTAGTTTTATTAGTTAATAGACGTATAATAATATATTTTGTAAGTTTGCCCATTGGCATGAATAATGTATGCATAAATTTTCTTTAGGATATAAAATTTCAAATTAAATTTATAAATATATAGTTTTATATATATTAATCTACTACTACTACTAGGTACGTTACTGATATTACAATTGCATTGGCTAGAGAGGTGTTGCAATAGGTGTTAAAATGGCATAATATTTGCCATAAAGGCGTTGCAATAGCTATATGATAGTGTTGCAATATATAGGGAGGCGTTGTAATAGCTATATGATAGTGTTGCAATATATAGGGAGGCGTTGCAATAGCTATATGATAGTGTTGCAATATATAGGGAGGTGTTGCTATAGAAGCCAAAATGGGACACAATATGAGTAGTAGGGTCGTTGCAATAACTATCGAATGGCGTTGCAATAGATATAGAGGCGTTGCAATAGACCTTATAGATGATGCAACGGCTCTTTACACCTATTGCAACGGCTTTGTGGTAGCCGTTGCAATAGGTCCAAAAGGTCGTTGCATTAGACCTATAGCAACGCCTTCAAATGCAACGGTTGGGAGTCGTTGCATTAGGCCTACTGCAACAGTATTTGGCCCTAATACAACGGATTTTAGGCGTTCCATTAGGCTTTAAATGTAGTAGTCGCGATTGTAGATATGACGAGATGTTATAGAATTGGCCATTTCTTTTCGTGCATTTTTTTTCGTCGCATGATTAAACCGCTAGCAAAGAATAAGTTCCAAAAAGTATTCAAGTTATCACGTATTAATAAGTCTATTTGGCTAGCGAGCTATTTATGTCTGGCTCGAAAAGTTTATGAGCTGAATATAAATAAATTCATGGGAAATTCCCACTGGTAACCTTGTACTATGGAACATTTGCAATGATGAATCATTTTTTTTTTTTCAGTTTCAAAAATAACCCTATACTTAGTAATATTATACAAAAGTGACCTTTGATAAAAAAATCCGGTTTACCATTGCAAATGTTCAAGAAGCTCGTGAACAGGCTCAAAATATTCTTTTTAGCTATTTTAATTTCTACTTCCTCCATTCTTTTATTATTGCAACTTTTCCCTTATTTGAAAGTTTGATATTAATTGCAAAATTACTAGATTTGGCCATGTTTTCTCTCTATCTCTCTCCTTATAACATGGGTCCCTTTTTTCATCTCTCTCATCTCCTTAAAAAACGTGCAACCCCTACATGTTGCAATTATTAAAGAACGGAGGAAGTATATTATAGGACCTAACTAGATATCAATGGTAAAAAAAAGTTTCCTTGGTCAGAAGTTCAAAAGAAATAGCAAAAATCTAACTATGAAATTCTTTTAAAATAATGTCCAATGCAAAATGAGTTTTATGATAAGTTCAACTTGAAAATTTAAGCTCGAAAAAAAAAAGTTTGAGACTTGGCTCGAGCTTGAATGCAAGTCTCACGAGTCGAAAGAAGAACCTTAAGCTCGGGCTCGGTTCGACTCGCTAATACCTCTATCTCCAACGCAGAAAAATTTGCTTAGCTTTTTCGTATAAAGCTTGTTGGAAAAATGAAGTTTGGCATGGTCCACGTGCAACCCAAACACAAGAATCAAGGTTGACCTAGTTGGTTGGACCGAAGGCCCCTCTTCTTCCACCCTTGTGCAAGTGTTCAATTCTTGCCCCTTGTAAAGTGGGATGCTCAAGTTCCCCCCAATTGCAAGGGATAATCATGCATCTTACCTTAAAACAATTTTACAACCCAAACGCATAAATACTAATATACATAAAGCTTTTTAAAAACATATATTTAATGTTTTTTTAAAAAAAACAATAAAGTATGTCAAATATGAACTACTGAGTTTAAGTACCACTACATGTTAAAGAAAAAATTCTGATAAAGATACCTCATCTGTTTCTTAATACATTTTCCTAGTATTGTATAATTAAACCTATAAAATTTGATAACCTATTACATTATAGCATTTGTATTTTATATAATAATATTCAAATGCATTGAAATTAGTTTTGTATAATGCAAAACTTTCATTGTTACATGTATTGAGAAACGGCATACGATTTACAACGTAATAAAGGCCAAAGGGTTTTCAAGCAAAATGGAAAATTGCGTGGTAGGCAAATCCCAAATAAAAAAAAACAAAAAAGTAAAAAAAAAAACGTGGTAGGTAAAGGTTTTATTAGTAGGAGCAATCAAGTGCTTTCTAAATATAGATAACCCGCACCCCCCTCAGGCCCGAAACCCTTTCGTTTTGAACCCATGTGGACTCTTCACTCCTCATACTTAGAAACTGTCCACCAAGCTTGGCATAAGCGAGTAATCCAGGATGAGCAAATAGAATGCACTAGAGATTCCTTTCTAAATGGAATTACACCACTTTCGGAAATGTGTATGTCTGGAAAAAGAAAATTTTGGCTAGGCTTAGTGGCACGCAAACGTACCTCTTGAGTAAACCTACCTCTAGGTTTCATCAAAATCTTGAAAGTGACCTTCAATCTGAGCTTTTGGATATCCTTGACCAAGAGGAGCTCCTTTGGAAAACTAAGAGCCGATTGGATAAAATGGAAGAAGGGGAGCGAAATACTTGATTTTTTCATAGATTTGTGCTAATTAGAAGAAGTCAAAATCGTATTCTGTCTCTTAGGGATGATGTAGGAAATGAGATAGTTGACTCGGTGGGAATTCAAAAGCATATCCTCCTGTTTTGACTCGAAGCTTTACATTTCTAAGCAGTCCTCGTGTATCTATTCTCACCTTGCACTAGTACAGAATTGACGATTTGTGTCGGATGCGAGGCGCCCATTTGCACAGGTCTCGACGCGGATCAGGATACTGGATCTGCGTCGGACAGCGACGCGACACAGTTGATAAGCTCTTTGCGTCGGACCCTGCCCAACATGCGACGCAAATGGTCTATCATATGCGTCGCACATTGATCAACATGTGACGCAGATGGAGACAACAGCCCAGCAAGCCAGACTCATTTGCGTCGCACGTTAGTCAACGTTTGATGCAAATTAACTATTTTTTTTTTATTTTAAAAGAGTCCATTTGCGTTGGACTTTGTCTTACATTCGACGCAAATGGGTAATTTTTGTTTCATAAAATAAATTCACGAAATTAAAAGTCTGAATCTACACAAAATTAAACCTAGAATACAAGAATGACAAAACGCATACACAATTGAAGGCAGAATAACGCATAGCAGCGAAATATTGAACCATAATCAACAAGTATGTTCAAAATCATCAAAAGGAAGATTAAAAACTTCACTAAAAACAGAAAATTGAATCAACTTCACTTCTAAAAATGAAATTCAACAAAACTAACATAAAAACAGAAAAACACATCAATCTCTCCTAATCAACCTCTATACAAACAATTCAGATCAAACATACAAAAAAACGTTCAGATTTAACAAAAAAATATTGAACCATAATCTATACAAAATTAAAAAACGAAATTAAAAACTTAAATATTCAGATCTAACATATAAAAAACGAAATTAAAAACAAAATCATATCTAACATATAAGAATGAAATTGCACTAAATATATTAAAAAAAACCTAAATCGCCAAAATCAGATCGAACTTCGTCCTCGTTCTTCTTCAAATCTCGTCTTCTTCAAAACTCGTTCTTGAATTTGAGAAAATAATAGCGAGAACATCGTCCTTCAATTTGGGGAAAAAATCGATCAAATCGAGAACAGTGGTTGATGATAGCAGCTAGGAATGCAGTGGTTTATGATGAAGTGGTTGTTGGTGTTGTCGTGTCGGAGGATTCTGTGGTTGTTGGTGTTGATGAAATTGCATTCGTGAATTGTGAAGGAAGACAAAGGAGAAGAACTGATGGTATGAGAGAGAGAAGGAGAGAGAGAGAGGGAGAGAGAGGGGGACGGCTGGTGGGCTATTCGTGAATGTGTTGATGCTGTTAGGGTTTGAAAAATATAAGGAGAAGCGGGCCTACTTATCTGCGTCGCACATATAGCCCATGCGACGCAAATAAGCCCAAATAATTAGATCTGGTCAAAAAATTACGTTGCATTTTTTAGGTTGCCCAAATCATCCGCGTTAGATGGGCCATAGAGTCCGACGCAAATAACTTTTTGCATCGCACTAAAGAAACGTACGACGCAAATAGGGGAGTATCCAAGTCAAGATAGATGCAACTATGTGCGTCGCAAATATTCGGATCCCAACATGTGCGACGCACATGAGCTACGTGCGACGCAAATCGTGTTCGTCATTTGCGTCGCGTCCTCATTATGATGCGACGCAAATGACCCTTTTGCGTCGCATGTTTTCTGATGTCCGACGCAAATAGGCTCTTCCTGAGCTTTTGCATCTGTTCTTCGATAGTGCGACGCAAATAAGCCGACGCAAATTAACAATTTTGTACTAGTGTTGTGAGAAAGCCCTAGGACCCTAGTCAGTCAGGCATTAGTTCTGTCCCTTCATGTGAGGAAATCCGGGTAGCTCTTTTCAGTATGAAGCCGTTGAAGGCCCTAGGCCCTGACGGCTTTCATCCGCTGTTCTTTCAACATGCCTGGGATACCATTGGGCCTGACATTTGTGGTAACATTCAACATTAGTTTAATAAGGAACAGATCCCGGAAAACCTAAGTCAGGCTCTCATCTGTCTTATCCCTAAGCAAAAATCTCCTGAAACCATTAAACAATTTCGGCTTATTAGTCTATGTAATACCTTATACAAATTGGTTAAGAATATTGTTGTCAATAGGCTTAAAGGTATGATTCCGAGGTGGATTTCACTGAATCAGAATAGTTTCATCAAAGGTCTAGGGGCGAATATCAATCTAGTTGTTACCTTTTGAGGTCCATCACTCTATGAATAAATAGAAAGGCAAATGGGGTTGGTTTGCTCTTAAAATATATCTTCCGAAAGCCTATGATCGGTTTGAATGGAGTTTTGTCAGAGAGTGCCTTATCATGTGTAACCTGAAACAGGCATTTGTTAAGTTTCTTATGAATTGTGTGTCTAATCGAGATCCCATGTCTCCGTATTTGTTCAACATTTGTCTCGAAGCCTTGTCAAAATCTATTCAGTGCATTTGTGATGAAAAGGAGTGGACCCCGTTTTGAGTGGGGAGAAAGAAAGTCCCCATCTCCCATTTGCTTTTTGCGGATGATCTCCTGTTATTTGGGAGATTGGATGAAAACACAGCTTATGCTGTTCGTAATACCTTGATGTCTTTTGTCAAAATTCGGGACAGAAGATTAATGAGTTGAAAAGCAAATTGAACTTTTCTCCTAACACCTCCCCTAAGCATTGACAACTGTTTCAGGACACTATCAATGTCAAGGAAAATGATAGTTTGGGCACTTACTTGGGTCTACCCATTTCTCATACGAGACCTAAGAGATCCCATGTGCAATTCGTAGTAGAAAAAGTTAGAGGTAAACTAGCCATGTGGAAAACCCAATTTCTCTCTAAAGCCGGGCGTCTATGTCTCATTAAATCTACTTTATCTACGATACCCGCCTACTGCATGCAGCCCTCTTTCTTCCCTGCGACCACTCACACAGATCTAGACTCAATAAGAAATAACTTCTTGTGGGAGGACACCAACGTATCGAAAAAGATTCATTTAGTATAGGGAAGGAGAAGACCTTTTCTCCTTTAGGGTGTTGGGGGTGGGGGGGTTAGGTTTGAGATCGCAAAGACTTATGAACAAAGCATATATGGCTAAGCTTGGATGGAAATTATCCCAAGCTAGCCCTAACTTGGCCCAAGACTGTGCCCGATCTAAATATGTCCACCAAATCATATCACCAAGTTCAGAAATGGTTCGAATATGTGGATGACATAGGGAGAGGGTGGGATATTCTTAGTTCTAATAGCTCCTGGAGCTTAGGGAATGGGCGTGGTATAAACATTTGGGATGATAATTGGCTTGATATTGGAAGTATTCGAAGTATGACCCATGGCCCGCTTTTGGAAAACGAAGAGAATCTGAGGGTGTATGATCTAATAAACCATGGGAGATGGGCCTTTGAAAACATATCTATAGACCTTCCGGAAAATATTAAGGATCGCATTCTCAGCATCCCCCTTCCCTTACATGAAAACATTGAGGATATTCTTATTCCACGTTGTGTAAAAAATAGTGGGTTTTCCCTAACTGAGGCCTACGAGTCAGCCTTAGACCTGACTTATACCAATCTGGATTGGATTTGGAAGAGCTCGATGGAACCCAAAATTAAACTCTTCTTCTGGCTCCTGTGGCTTGATCGTATTCCCCATAAGGCACTCCTAGCTCTTAGATAAATCACTCCCAACTCAAGCTGCCCAAGGTGTTATCATCACTTCGAAAATGCGTCCCATGTTATTCGCGATTGTCCAAATTCCATCAATATTTTGTCTAGTGTCGGTTTTGATACCCCCCTAATCTATTCTTACCGGATTGGCTTGAATTCCACATGAAATTCGATCTCGAGTATCGCCGTATCCCTTGGAATATTGTCTTTTCGTACATATGCCACAAGATTTGGAAAGATAGAAACGAATGTAGCTTTAAAGGAAGTCAACCCGCTAATTTTAACACTCTACTAAATCGTACTACGGGCATGGCCAGATATTGGGTGCGTGTCTTTAAGCCGTTGGGCAACAATAACGTGGCCCCAAACCCCCCTACTTTCCCCTCCCATGCTCCTTAGTCCATTCTCATCCATGTCGACGCATCATTCTCCTATATGACTGATCCTATGGGGATGGGGGGTATGGTGCGGAACCATGAAGGTACTTGGGCCCTTGGGTTTGGGAAGAAGAGCTATGTTATAGACCCCCTCATGGGTGAACTTAGTGCCTTGTATGAAGGTCTTACTGTAGCCAAAGTCCATGAATTCAAGCATGCTACTTTATATTCGGATAGTCTAATGAGTGTCTCCATCTTGAATGATTTAAAGGAATGTTCTAATAGATATGCTAGTATTGTGACTCATTGGATAAAGTTTTGGAAAGAAATGCCGGAAGTGAAGATTAAGTATTGTAATCGGATGTATAACAACTGTGAAAATGCTATAACTAGACATTTTCGGGGAGATGATTGTAATAGTAATTTAACTAGGTTGCTTCCCCACACCCCTAGTTATTGTATGGATTCCTATCTTAAGGATTGTATGAACTTGTTTAATGCTTATTAATTAAGGTTACTACTTTTCACCCAAAAAAAAAAAAAATCAAGTGCTTATTGTTGGTATCATTGGTTGGATTATTTGAATTTTTTTGTTGTAGGTGTTACTAGTTAGTAAGCAACTAAGGACTGTAGCAAAAAGATGGAAACAGTACCAAATTCACTTTTTCCTATTCATTGATTTAAGTACTTCACGCACCAAACATTTCCAAACAGTACGTCAAGAGTTTTGGATTGTCAAACTTCTTAATCAAACATTTTCCTATAAGAATAATATATATACTTCATTAATTAAGTTCATAAGGCCTGTGTAGGTAACGATATAACAGGGGACTGAACTGCGTTGATAACGAAGATAAGCAAAAGCTATAACACCAAAACATTGAAAGTAGTTTATATATATGACTCTTCAACAGCACAAAATTCCATGCAATTCAAGTTATAAATATTGTTGTTCTCCCATTGCTTCGTTATGAAATAGTTATACAAAAGCATTATTACTAAGTATGTCTTCAGTTCAAGCAGTAGGAAAGAGCAAGAGGCATCTCACCGAAAACGCTGATAGAATCAGCAATTTGCCTCTAAATGTAACACAACACATCCTAGAGTTGTTACCCCTGCAAGAAGCAGCTAGAACAAGCATTTTATCGACAAATTGGAGGCATAGATGGTCTTTAATTTCACAACTTATAATGGATAAGCAATTCTTTACTAGTATCCTAAAGCGAAAAATTGACATAAGTGATGTTTCACTCGCGTCATATTCCGATATTATCAACAATATTTTTCTTAGTCATAGAGGGTCGATAACTAAGTTTGTTATTTACCATCCCTTTTGGTTTATGGAAGAAACTAACATTAATCAGTGGATAAGGCTTGTTCGTGGTAAAGGTGTGAAGGAATGGACATTGGAGGATGGTCGCGGTCCAGAGAAGATATTACCTACTTGTTTATTCTCTTGTGTTAGCTTGACACACTTGACACTTATATGGAGTGCAAGCTTCCTTGTATTCCTCCAACATTTAAGGGATTTATATGCCTCATAAGTATGAAATGGGAAATGTGTTCAAGTTCAATCACTGGGAAAACCTCCAAAGTTTTAGAATATCTTATTTCCAAATGTCCAATGCTTGAAAGCCTTGATGTAATAATCTTTGAAAAAATTGATCTGACTATTCGCGCTCCAAAGCTTCAACACTTTTGCGTGGTGGGTTATGTGAAAAGTTTATGCTTGGAAAAGACCAATGTGATAAAAACATTAGTCCTAGGTATGCCATGTCGAGTTTGGAGAAGCAACAACAGAGATATGAGGAAATTTTTCAGTTGCTTAGCCAAGGTTGAAAGGCTCATTTTGGACGGTGGGTATATTGATCATAAAGTTCAATATAACAAATTTACTTATGTGAACTGATGATTAACTTATGTTCGATTTGCAGCCAGCTAGGTGCTATACTTGTAGACCAACCGAAAAGTTTTCGAAAAAATTACAAAAGTTGCAAACACTCAAACTTGTTGAGATACCACTTGATCATCGTAATTCCATTTCTTTTGCTCTCTGGTTGTTTCAAAGCTCCCCAAACATAAAAGGACTGCACATCAAGGTAAGATTTGGCAAATTCTCTCATGCAACTTAGGTATCTAATTCACTTACTAAACTTATTTTCGTCACATGTGTAACAGTCTTAACAATCTAAGGCTTCAAAATGCAAATTTGATGATCAGTTGATGGAGATTGACAATTCTTACAAACTTCCAAGGCTTGAAAATGTAGAAATTCTTGGTATATCCGGGTTGACCACAACATTGTAGCTTATAAGATTTTTATTAGCTTGCTCTCCTATCCTGAAGACGATGACAATCGAGCTTTGTGCGGCTATGGGAGGCGCTGAAGAAAAGTTTAACTTAGCCAAGGAGTTAATGCGATGTTCTCGAGCCTCTCCAAATGCTGAAATTATTTTGAAGACAAAGAAAATATAGCTTGATCTCTGATCTTTTGTTACCATATAATGGCTAGAAAATTTTCATTAAGAAAAGGGCTACGAAGAATTGTCTTTCCCAATAAGTAGAAGATGAAGTATCTGATCATGATGATACCCCTCAATTAGGAAATGTAATGTAATACTAGTGAAAAAAGGGGTACTAGGAAATAAGTTACTTTTAAGTTTTTGTACGAGTTGTGAAGACAAATGATTGAGTAGCATTGTCTAGGCTTCAAGCTCAGCAGTTTTCTTCTTTCATTCATTCATCCAAGATGATTTACAAACCCTACAACTTGCCTATTTAAGCTGCGCTAGGAGCCACAGGAAGCTTCCTAGAAGCACACCAAAAAACCAGGTGGATACAGCCAACCTTTTTACAAAAAGACAAAAAAGATTACAGCTAATCATTAGCCCAAAAACCTAGGTTGATCTTCCTAGTATACTATACTGTTGAGTGAGAGCATAAACTTAATGGACCACATGTACCATAGGTCTTAACACTCCCTCTCAAGATGGTAGTGAAGGTGAAAACTGAACTCCCATCTTGGATAGAAGAAGTTGATGCTAATCAATAGTGAGGACCTTGGTTAAAACATATGCTAGCTGATTTGAAGAGCACACATAAGTTGATTGAATTGAGCCTGCAATGACTTGATCTCCACATGTTTGGTTTTCTCATGATGCATTGGGTTGGCAGCAATTGCCATTGCTGCTTGATTGTCACAAAAAATTGGTGTAGAAGCCAGTTTCTTCAATCCCAACTCTTTGAGAAGTTGCTTGACCCACATAACTTTACATGTTGCCATATCCATTGATCTATACTCAGCTTCAGCTGTAGATCTTGCAACAACAGACTGCTTTTTTTACTTCCATGCTATTGGAGATTCACCAAGAAGCAAGCAAAAAACCGTAGTGGACCTTCTAGTGTTGGGACATCCAGCCCAATCACTATCACAATAAGCCTGAAGGTGAGCAGCAGAGTGAGAAGCTAGAAGTATTCCTTGATCTGGAGAGCCAACTAGGTACCTGATGACTTTTTTAGCTGCTTGATAATGAACTGAGGTTGGAGCATGCATAAACTGCCTCAACACATGGACTGTATATGCTATATTAGGCCTTGTTATTGTCAGGTATATAAGCATTCCAATCAACCTCTGAAAGATCTCTGGATGAGCAAGAGATTCTCCAGCAGTAGCCAACAGTTTCACATGAGTATCCATTGGAAGCCTTAGTGTTCTACACTTTTGCATCCCATACTGAGTAATCAGATCATTAATATATTTCTTTTGTGAAAGAAATATCCCCTGATGACTTCTATCAACTTCAATCCCTTGGAAATATCTCAATTCCCCTAGGTCCTTCATCTTAAATTCATGGTTTAAAACCTTCTTAGCATCTTGAATAGCTCTCATGTTGTTTCCTGTAAGAATCAGGTCATCAACATAAGCTAAGATAGCTACAAAATCACTTTGTTCATGCTTAATGAAGAGAGAATAATCTGTCTTAGACTGAATGAACCTATTTTGATTCAGAACTGAGCTCAAATTGGCAAACCATTACCTTGGTGCCTGTTTGAGTCCATACAAGGACTCTAGCAGCTTGTAAACTTTGTTTGAAGCACTGTGAGGTTCACTATACTCCCCCTTTCCTTGAGTCTTGAACCTGAATCCCTCTCTTGTATAACCTGGTGGGAATTTCATGTAAACAGTCTTCTAATTCACCATGGAGGAAAGCATTCTTCACACCCATTTGATGTGTGAGCCATCCTGGAATTGAAGCCACAGCAAGCAAAGCCCTTACAGATGTCATCTTTGCTACGAGTGCAAAGGTTTCACTGTAATCTACTCCTTCTTTCTGCTTGTTTCCAAGTATTACCAGCCTAGCTTTGTATCTTGCACTATTTCTTTGGGGGTTAAACTTTGTAATATACAACAACTTACACCCAATTGCTTTCTTCTCTTCTGGAAGATTAGTTATCACCCAAGTTCCATTCTCTTCCATTCTCTTCTAGCTCTTCATTCATAGCCATCAACCAGTGATCCTGGGTTACAACTTCTTTGAGTGACCTTGGATCAGGGCCTGTGTTCATTCTAGCCATAAAACAGGAGAACTTAGCTGTTACAGCTGCATTACTCACCCTCTGGATGCAGTTAGCACTCACTTGATAATCTGAGTGCCTGGATGGCACTCTTGTTTCTCTACTTGACCTTCTAGGTTCCTGAGCCACTATGGGCTCTATTCTTTATTCTGATTACAGCTTCAGTCTCCTCATTTCCAGGCACATCATCTACCCATTGAGGTTGACTCACTCCAGGGTATACATTTTCTATATCACCTTCCACTGTTGCAACATGGAAGTAATGATATGGATAAATGTTTTCAATAAACCTTACATGTCTTGACACAAAAGATACCCCTGTCAGCAGATTGTGAAGTTTATATCCCTTCTGGTTTGCAGGATACCCAATGAAGATACAAGACACACCTCTTTCTTGAAACTTATCCTTTTTTCTTTGAATATTCCAAGCAAAGGCTAAGAAACCTAAACACTTCATATGATTGTATTCAGGAGCTTTGTCAAACAATACTTCATATGGTGTTTTGTTTTTCAGAATCACATTAGGGAGCCTGTTTATGATATGAGTTGTTGTCATAACACAATCTCCCCAAAGTTCTAGTGGAAGACCAGCATAAAACCTCAATGCCCTAGCCATTTCAAGGATGTTCCTATGTTTTCTCCCAGCTCTTCCATTATACTGAGGAGTATTAGTGCAAGAAGTTTAATTTCATTAACAATTTCTAATTTCTCAAAAAATGGTCTGCACTTGCTATCATCAAACTCTAGGGCATTGTCAGATCTAATTACCTTCACATCCTTTCCATGCTGAGTCTTGACCATCTTTACAAAATTCTGTATAGCATCAAAGGCATCAGACTTTAGGTTTTAACAAGTGAACCCATGTTACCCTTGAGTAATCATCAACTAAAGCGAGAAAATACTTAAATTTTCCTTTGTAACTTACCTTATAAGGACCCTAGGTGTCAATGTGAACTAGTGCAAACAAGGCATTAGCTCTTGATTCACTTTGCTGAAATGGCAATTTAGTGAATTTGGCTAGAGGGCAAGTGAGACATACATCACTGTTGTTCTCCTTTACCTCAATATCCTTGATCATTGCCACCCTTCTCATGGTGGATGACCTAATCCGTGATGCCAAAGTCTTTGTTTGCTCAACTTTGGCACTTTCTTCACAATACTTGGTACCTGCTTACAAGCATTAGCATTCATAGCAATTTTTCCTGAGTTTGTTCCTTAGAACTGAGCAAGTTTCAGAGTATCTTCCTTGATTCTGTTCAAGGTTCTGTTAACACTCTCATTCATCAAGTAATACAGACCATGTTCACCTTTGCCTATTCCTAGGACTTCACCACTTTCATTATCTTGAATAATACGGTACTTATCATGAAACATAGCCTTGCACTTCATATCTTAACAGAGCTTATTAACAGACAACAAATAAATTATGCTTAAATGAAGGTATGAACCGAACTTTTTTAAGCTCTAAGTTGTTTTTAAGCTTCACATTCCCTATGTGAGATATCTTTGATGTTTCACCAGTAGGAAGATTAATGAGAGGGTTGTCTCTACATTCGGTAACATTACCTAACAACTTTTTTCTCCTAGTCGTGTGGTCCAAAGCACCAGAGTCCACAATCTATTCATCACACTTCCCACATTCAGCAAAATAACAAGATACCATACCTGAGTAGCTAGTATCCATCTCATCATATGTGTTGCCACCTTTAGATGGTGTGGGCAGTAGTCTCAACAGCTGCTCCAATTGTTGAGCAGTGATGGTTGAGTTGTTTGCACCAGAACCTGCTTCAGTAACAGATTGAGGCCCTTGCACATGAGCAATAACTCTCACATTTCCTTGCTTCCCTTTGCTCTAATTTGAATTTGGAAAAGTTTTTCCTTTTCCCTTGTTTTGTGCCTTGTGCCTAGGATTTTTGTTAGGAAATCCAATGCCAAACCAGCACTTGTCATTAGTGTGACCACTTTTTCCACACACAGTGCACTGAATTACTCCTTGACTGTTCCCAGTTTCTCCCCTGCACCTTTGCTATACATGGCCAAAGTAACTAATTCTTCTTTAACTTGACCCAATATCTCTTTCTGAGCTTCTTCTTGCTCCAAGTAACTGCAGGTAACTTCTATAGTTGGGAGGGGAGTCATCATCAAGATTTGACTCTTCTGAGCTCCATATAGCTCATGTACTCTATTTAGAAACTGAAACATTTTTTGTTCCTACTGTTGAAGATTAAGAGCTTTAATGAATTCATTGACCTCAGTAGTAAATGTTATAATAGGTGAAAGATTGCTGAGAGCCTCTAACTCTTCCCAAGTGCTTCTCATCATGGTGTAGTACTCGCTGATACTCTTTTCTTGCTGTTTAGTCTCATACAAGTCCTTATTCAACTTGTATTTTCTGGAACCATTAGTGAGAGCAAATCTCTGCTCAAGTTGGTTCCACATCTGGTGAGCACTATTAACAAACATGATAAACTTCTTTATGGATTCAGAAACTGAGCCCAAAATCCATGATATTATCATGCTGTTACAAGTTTCCCACTCTTCCTTCTTGACAGCATCACTGGTGCCTTTCTTTTCTACCCGTGTAACAAACCCTAGCTTCCTTTTTGAAGCTAATGCAATTTCCATAGACCTTTTCTAGGATCTATAGTTGCTTGATCCTTGAAGTTTATCTATGACCATAAAGTTATTCCCATCATATGGGTGAAGATACAGTGGGCTAATTACTTCTACGGTTGTCATTTTCTTCCTTTTTCTAGCTATTTTTAAGTTTCAAAGATGAAAACTTTCCGTTTTAATTTAGCAGAAAAATACCTTATAAAACCGGACCGTTTAAATAGAAATTAATTTGAGATTTTTGTGAGCAGGATGTTGAATGTCGAACTCCAGCTCTGATACCATGAAGACAAATGATTGAATAACATTGTCGAGGTTTCAAGCTCAGCAGTTTTCTTCTTTGATTCATTCATCCAAGATGATTTACAAACCCTACAACTTGCCTATTGAAGCTGCACTAGGAGCCACATGAAGCTTCCTAAAAGCACACCAAAAAACCAGGTGGACACAACCAACCTTTTTACAAAAAGACAAGAAAGATAATCATTTGCCTAAAAACCTAGGTTGATCTTCCTATTATACTATACTGCGGAGTGAGAGCACAAACTTAATGGACCACATGTACCATGGGTATTAACAAGTTCATTTGGTAATTAAGGCATGATAATTTTACTTGTTTGCATAAAATTTTCGCTCTATTAATTAAGGACAGGTTTTCTCCTTATAAAAAAAAATTCCAGAAAATTAAATCTATGCTAGTAATTGTTTTTGGTGGTTATCATTGATTTTGGTATTATACACTTACACTTTACCAAACAAGAAAAATTATCTATCAAGAATATAATCTCTTCTACCAACTGGACTCTCTAAGAAGGGTACCTAATTCATCTCTTAGGTATACCCAACAAAAAATTATTTCAAATATTCAATTGTACATTTAATTAACAACTAATTATGTATGTTTAGGCTCTAAGATTGTGTGTATTATGAATAATTTCAAAGTTTTATTAGTGTATTTAATATTTATTCCTAAAAAAATTACCACTCTGAATATATAATTGCAATAATATGATTCACACACTACAGTGAAAGGGATAGCGTTGGCGGAGGGTTACGGTAAGCGAGATTGGCTTATATTGTAAAATTTGATGTGATATGAGTTAGGGTTATTTCTCTTTGCCTGAACACAAATTATTAGAATAGACGATCTATATATAAATTTAGACAAACTCAAGTCAACATTCTTTTAACGAGCTAATTACATTTAACCCTAGCTCACAATCTCTAGACATCTCGCACCAACCTAGTCGTTCCTTCTCTTATCCTTCCTTTCTCTTCCTTCAAATCTCAAACTACAACATACCATTTTAGAAAATAACCCGACATTCTTAACTAATGGATTAAAACTAGTCACTAAATGAATTAAGGATTGTGAGAATTAAATGGATTGAACTAGCCATTAAATAGATAAAACTAATTAATCACTATATTCATAAAGGGGTCATTTCTCTTCTTAATATTGGGCTTGGGCCGCTGCCTAATTTTAAATTAAAAGTAGGCAGTTTCTTACAAGACAAGTTGTTACCTGAATTTATCTTAACTAAACTTATTAGACTTTATTAGACCTGATCAGCCTTGACTTTCCCTTATATTTACATTGGAGCAGACTTAAAACACTTTGTCTTATATTTATTAGGGTATTATTGATCTATTAAGCAAAGAGCAAGGCTGGTTATTTATAGTATACTATTTTGTGGCTCGGTTGATATCCCGCATACTTTTTGGAGTACGTTTCATTAGTTTATATGGTCTTACATTTTCATAAGGTGAGATGTTTTGGCCTTGACTTTAGCTTTTACTTTTATTTTAGGGAGTGCTCATTGTTATACTTTTTTCCAAATATTTTAAGAAGGTAAAAGCATTTAGTAATTGGATTCGGACATCGGTTAATAAAAAGTGATGTAGTTCGGTGATAGAATGATGATAATCTTCCTTTGTGGGTAAGGATCAAAACGTTCACACAATTTTTCAAGTCATTGAAAAAGAGATCATAGAGAGAATATATTTGGGGTCGATTCTACAATAAGAACTAAGAAGTGTTGTAGCCATTATTAGACATTCAAATATGAGAAACTGTTGTAATTATTGTGTGAATGACGCAATCACGCAAGGAGTATTAATTCAAAGGTGCATGTTCCATGTTGGACACGGGTAAAAAGAACCAACGAGAATTGTTTAAGCAACAAGTGTATGTCTGGCACCTCAGGAAATCAAACTGAATCATAACTCAATCAACTGCCATACTTTCTTCTTCTATTGAAATCAATACTCCGAGACATAAGGCAGGCTTCATGGACGATGTCATTGCCGGCGAACTCATGGATGATACCTGGCACCATAACGATGGGATAAATAGAGACGAAAAAAGGGAGCACGACTCAGAGAAGATAGGCAGCATGATCGCCCGAAGAGGGACGGAGATCAAGTATTCTGGTATCACATCCTCATTCTATTCCTTTTGCTCCAGCCAATTTATTCCATACTCATTTTTTTAATTTGTGATCGAAATGTTACTCATGCAGTCCATTTATTAGGGCCTAGGGGATAGTAAATTATAGTCATAATGTTAGATTTGTAAGTAATTTATGAAGAATATGTCATGGCATGTCCATGTTAATAATGCTTGTTCATCTCCATTATCTCTTTTTAATATAATGAAGATTTATAATGAAGATTTTGTATGGGTATAACCCAAGTACGTTAGCGGACATCCTTGAAAGGTCCGCGAACCCATTGACGGACGCGAATGTATTAACGTCGCCTACAACTCTGACAAGTCAGTTCATTAAAGTAGTTCGAAAAACGTTGGCGGTCGCCTAACAAGACAAAATAAGGGAATCTTCCCTTCTGTCAGGCGAACCATAGCCGTACACGTGTAAAAGGATTACGCACCCTGTTAGAGGAATAGTACTTCTATAAATACCCACTAGTACTATTCTGCAGGTACATTCTCTCACACTTACAATTCTTATCTCTCTCTCTAAATCTTATTTGGACACGTGCTGACTTAAGCGTCAGATTGGAGAGGGTTTCCTCGCGTCCCCCCCGAGGGTAGTTCACGTTTGCTTCCTGTGCCATTATTCATTAGCGGACGCCAACTCTAATCTTTGGCGGACTCTTCTCAAGACCGTCAACCGTTCTACAACCGGAACAACTTGGCGCTAGAAGGAGGGGCTCCCATCTTTGTGAACGCTATCATGGATAAAGCATACAATGACAGTCGCGGTTCACTAGGATTCGGGATCGGTCAAGGGTCTTCTTAACCCATTATTACCGGACCAATTGGTAATCCACAGTTCAACAATGAGCAGCAAACTCCTGAGAACAATGTAACTCTGGTAAACATTGGCGGCCTTCCAATCAGTATGGCTTAGTTGAGTCAGTTCTCCCCCGAACAACTACAAACTGTAGCATCATTCATTAAAATGTTAGCGGACACTCCTCAACCTAATAACACCCCTGCTAATGCTAGAGGCGTTCAACACCGTAAGCGATCACTGGCTATAGCCGGTAGAAATGCTGACGGTACGCCGGTAAGGAGGATGCGTACGTTTACTCAGGAGGGACGCTAGATGGAAAGACAAATAGATGATCCAGGGTATGAGGAAGACATCTTGGAAACTGAGGAGCTTAATAACTCTGAGGATGAGAATCAAAGTCAATCCCACCGAGAGTACAACACCCAGGGTGCTAGTAACTATTCGACTGGCGGACACTTACTGATCAAGCCAAAGCTCTCTCCCTTTGTTCCAGATATCCTGAATCTCCCCATGCCGAGGATCAAGATGTCGTTGGCAAGTATAATGGTACCTCCGACCCGAACGATCATGTGGCTGCATATGAGGGTCACATGTACTTATACAATCTGGTAGACGCCATCTGGTGCAAGGTCTTTCCATCAACCCTGACCGGGATCTCTCAGACTTGGTTTAAAAGTTTGAAACCGGGTATTATCTCTAGCTTCTCTCAGCTGTCATCTACATTTAGTACTCATTTTGTAAGCAATAGGCTCCGTGAGCACACTACTGGTGAATTGCTCTCTATCAAGCAAGGTGAGACGGAAAGTTTGCGGGATTTCATTGGATGTTTTAACGTGGAAGCGGTCTCGATTCCGCGTCTCTAGCAGGACGTGGCTGTTTTGGCTCTAATGACTAGGTTGAAAGAAGGGTCCGCATTCAGGAGTTATTCGGGCCGTAAGACTTTCACATCTCTTGGACCCGTTCTGGGAAAAGCAAATGATTTCATTAGGGGTGCAGAATTTGATAAGGCTGCGAGCAGTCAGCACCGCGAGCCTGAAAAAAGGAAGGAGGAGAAGCAAAAGAAAGATAAGGGGCGCGAGAGTGATCACGGCCGAGACGAAAGAAGGCAAGATTCCAATGTGGTCAAGAGAGGAAATGACCGCGAAAGAAATGACCGCGAGAGGAATGACCGTGAGAAGTGTGAAAGCAAAGAAAGATTTGATGCGTAAACTCAACTCACAACTTCCTGAGCTCAGATATATTTGATGAACAAGGGCAATGACAAGTGGCAACGTCCAAAGCAAATGTTCCACAAAAACCACGACAAAAGCAAGTGGTGTGATTTTCATGGTGATCACGGATACTTGACTGAAGATTGTAGGCATTTGAAGGATAATTTGGAAGATCTGATAAGAAGGGGCTACTTCACTCAGCACAAGGCACAGACTTAGGACGAAGACTTGTTAAAGCCAACCAACCAGAATGTTCAGTTCCGGATTAGCGAAATTCATGTCATCAGTGGCAGACCGATTCATGGCGGCAGTGTGAATGGAGCCAAGGCAAGTGTGAAAGAATTCAGGCATCAGGTGAACTTCAATGAAAGCATGCAATGAAGAAAGCCTCCAATAATGCCGGCTATGTCTTTTACGGTGGAGGACGCAAAGCATGTCGTTTACCCCCATGATGACCCTCTAGTGGTCACTTTAAAGGTATCAAATAGTCTGATCCATAGAATTCTTGTGGATGGAGGAAGTTCTGCAAACATACTTTATTTCTCAACCTTTGAGAAGCTAATGATTGGCCGAGAGCATTTGAAGCCAGTCCGCTACCCGGTGATAGGGTTCACGGGAGCGTCAGTGATTCCAGAAGGGTTAATAAAGTTGCCGGTCAAGGTTGGAGAAAATGAAGATGCTAGGGATGTGATGGCGGAGTTTTTGGTTGTTGACTTACCAGGGGCTTATAACGCTATTGTTGGATGATCATTCATTCATGACGTCCAAGGAGTAGTGTCAACTTACCATCTGACAATGTTGTACGTATCCAATATGGGGACGACAGCAAAATTGAGAGGAAACCAAGAGATGGCAAAATCATGTTACCTTACAGCTTTGAAACAATCGGCAAGGAGAATTCCGGTAGAAGATATGAATCCGCCAACTCAGAAACAGAGACGAGCTCAGAGGAAAGCTTTTGCAAATGAAGCAGAATCCGAGAAAGGGAATGAAGAGATGATGGAAATATCAATGGAAGAGCTGGAGTCAAGGCCTGATGATACGCCAAGACCCAAGCCTGATGGGGAAACAATGCAGGAGATGCTAGTTGAAGATCCGGCAAGGACAGTTGCCGTCGGAACGGACATGGTCCCAAAGGTCAGAGTTAACCTGGTGACTCTCCTACAAAAAAACGCTGATGTCTTCGCGTTCTCGGCAGATGGGATGCCGGAATAGAGCTGACCGTGATGGTACATCGTTTGAATGTTGACAGCACTGTCCGCCCTATTAAGCAAAAGAAGCGGAATATTTCAGTAGAGAAGAACAAGGCCATCAAAGAGGAAGTCGCTAAGCTGCTAGCGGCTGATTTTATTGAGCCATGTGATTATCCAGAAAGGTTGGCCAATGTGGTCATGGAGAAAAAAACAAACGGACAATGGAGGATGTGTGTAGATTTTACATATCTCAATAGAGCCTGCCCAAAAGACTGTTATCCACTACCGAGAATAGACCAGTTAGTAGACTCTACTAGCGGTCATGCATTGCTGAGATTTGTGGATGCGTTTTCGGACTACCATCAGATCAGCCTGCTGGAGGCCGACAGGAAGAAGGCAGCGTTCATCACACTGTGGTATGTACAATTACAAGGCAATGTTGTTTGGGCTCCGTAATGCAGGAGCGACATACCAAAAGTTAGTTGACAAAGTATTTGCGGATCAGAGGGGGAGGAACATAGAAGCATATGTTGACGACTCCATCGTCAAGAGCAAAACTGACCGTGACCACTTAGACGACCTGTAAGAGACTTTCAGAACATTGAGAAAATACAAGATGAAGCTCAACCCAAAGAAATGTGTCTTTGGGGTAAGAGCATGGAAGTTTTTTGGCTTTTTGGTAAGCAAGAGAGGGATTGGCGCGGATCAAGAAAAAGTTCAAGCCATCATGGATCTACCTGAGCCAGAAAGCATCAAAGATATCCAGAGGCTGACAAGAAGAATGGCAGCCCTCACTCGATTCATCTCAAAATCAGCAGACAAGGCTTTGCCTTTCTTTGCGCTGCTAAGGGGAAATAAGAAGTTTGAGTGGGGGGGAAGAGCAAAGCAAAGCATTCCTGGCAGTCAAGGAGCATTTAAGGAGCCTACCCACCATTACAAGGCCGTGTTGTTGGTGGAGACACATTGCAGTTATATATCTCGGCCTCGTCCAAAACGGTCGCGGCCGTGTTGTTAGTGGAGAAAGAGAAGAGGTAGCTGCCCATATACTTTGTCAGCCACATCCTTAACTGTGATAATTACCGCCGGGAAACTCAGGCCATACTTTGACTGTCATCCCATCCAAGTTTTAACCAATCAGCCGTTAGAAAAAGCTTTATAGAAGATGGATAGTTCTGTCCGCTTACTGAAATGGGTCGTTGAATTATCAAAGTATGACATACAATACAAGCCAAGGACCGCCATCAAGGCATGAAGAAGAAGAAGTGGAGGAAATAGAAACATGGCTATTGGAAGTTGACGGATCTTCTGCTGTTAGCGGATCCGGAGCTGGGATAGTGATGACCAGCGCAGAGGGGAATTCATACCAGTACGCCATCAAATTCGCCTTCCCGGCGTCAAACAACGAAGCAGAATATGAAGCAGCAATTGCCGGCCTAAGAATGTGCTTGGCGGCAGGTGCTATTAATGTGTTCTTGAAGACACACTCGCAGTTGGTTAGCGGGTAGTTGAAAGGAGAATTCGAAGTCAGAGAGGCTAATATGTAGAAGTACGTGGAAAAAGCCAAAGAGTTGATCGCTCAATTGAATCACTTCGAAATCCAAGTAATACCCAGGGCCGAGAACACTAAAGCGGATGCACTATCCAAAATTGGCAAGCTCTGACTCATTCAATATCAAGAGGACCGTCGCAGTAGATGTCCTAAAAAAAAAGCATCACGGAAAAGATTGTGACCGTCAACAGCGTAAACCAGCAAGGGGAGTGGTTTAGTGAGCTGGTGGTGTATAAGCTGACATGAACGCTTTTCAATGATCCCCCGTCCGCTAAAAAGCTGAAACGACAAGCAAATTAGTACATCATATACCAAGATGAGTTGTACAAGAAATCATTCAGTCTGCCTCTACTTAAGTGCGCAACGGCATGGGAGTCCGCGAAGATTCTTGAGGAGATACACGAGGGAATTTGTGGCAATAATATTGGTGGCAAAGCTTTAGCGCTAAAGGCGTTGAGAGATGGTTTTTATTGGCCAAGTATATGCTGGCAGATGCCCAGGAGTACGTCAAGAAGTGCGATAAATGCCACAGATATGCTCCCGTCATCAACATGCCCACCAATGATTTGCAACCTATCCAATGCCCGATTTCGTTCGCTCAGTGGGGGATGGACATCCTAGGACCATTCACCACAGCGACAGGAGGTAGGAGATTCCTAATAGTGGGAATTCACTAGTAGAATAAATGCTTATTGCTGCGGTCATTAAGTGGCCTATTGCTGCGGTTTTGGTCTCGCAGCAATTAAGGGTGCAACAATAGGTAATTAAATATTACAACGTATTGCTGCTGTATCCAGGAAAAACCACAACAATATGGTTATTTTTTATTAGATAAATACAGTATATTGCTGCGGTTGCTGGGAAAAACCACAGCAATATATTGTATTTTTATAATAAAATATATATATTGCTGCGGTTTTTCCCAGAAACCGCAGCAATATATATATATTTTTTATTATAAAAATATAGTATTTTGCTGCGGTTTCAGGGAAAAACCGCAGCAATATACTGTCTTCTTTTTAATATATTTATGCACGTATGTTCCATCCAACCTTCTCATGCAAGAAGCAGGATGCAGCAAGCAGAATGCAGCACCTGCAATAATATTTTCTGCATAAACTTCGACAGAGCTCCGTTTGTAAATTGGATAAGCCCATAATTGGGAATTAACCTGTACAATATTATATGCAACAACCAAAATCCATCATCTAAAATTCATCCAACAACCAACATCCAAAAGTCATCCAACAACCAACCAACAACAACAACCAACAACTAACAACCAACAACCAAAATCCATCATCCTCTAAGAACCAATTTTCCTCCGACTTCCACAATCCAAATTCCAAGTTCAACAAGAAACAAATACGATTCAATCCAACATAGATATCATGCGAATCCAACCTATACTTTCGGGGGTATAACTCTAATGAAGAAGTGCTGTAACTATAATCCAATCGTGTGGTTGAGATTCATTCTCATTTCTCATGTAAGTATGCATTCTCATATGAACTCATATATATATATATAAAATATGAAATGAATTATAAGTGAACAAAAACTTCATCGAAATCCTCCGAACCAGAATATAAAGTGAGTACGTCAAAAATGTTACGCATGACAAAATAACCGCACTCCGTGCCTCCTTGTTGTTGTGGGCACTTTATCAAAAGTTTTAAGAAAATGAGGAAATTTATCGTATAATGAGAATGACATAGGCTTTTAATTTAATAAAATAAGTCTATTATACCTTAACACGCTTCCAAACAAGCTTGTCCAGACGAACTTTGTTGCCGCTCAACCGAAACCTCCTAAAAGCACTACATAGCACAATATCAAATGATTTACACTTTATTTGTTGTATATTATAATTTCAATTCATTTAAAATATATCAAACCAATCAACTTACGCTATCATAGGCGGTCTAATTTTAAACTTCCGCTCCTTGTGTAAGCTAGCGAAATCAAAGACATAAATTATCCCGAGCGTGGGACATATATGACAAGGAGCATCCAATGACAGCTATTGCAAGATTGAATAACCATAATTACTAAAAAAATTCACATGTCATGCAACAATAAATATTTGTAAAACTATTAAGATAGAATATTACTCTTGAAAGATTGGCCCAAAGATGATACTAGCACCAGCAACGACGGATCCAGTCAAAGCACAATAAATGTAAGTCGTTACATTCTCCAATGCATTCACATCCGCGGTACTCTCCGGACACATCCAACAAACACGAACAACATCCCCAAATCCATCCAAGTCAGACTGTGTTGCCCTAAAAAAATAGACAAATGTAAATTTTATGTGGAAAATACAACTATCATACAATCAAATGTAAAAAAAAAATCATAACATTGATTATTGTTACCTCATGAACACTTGAATAATAGAAATATTAAGCATCTCCCTTTTCAGGAACTGAGCATTATCCTCCTTGGTCAGATAAGCGGTGGCATCTTCTGAATAATGGAACAAGGAGCTCGGCAAGGTAACACCAACGGTATCATCGTCTGCGACGGCAAGGGCAAACGTATCCGCTAACTCCCTACAGTCTTCAGTGAGGGATTCAAGAACGATACATCATCGACAACTGGATTATAACGAGTAGCCGAACCGGCTGAAAGCTGCTGGCTAGGACATATAACAGCCTCCCCCGAAATCCACTTTTGTTTTTTAGGTGTCGGTATAACTTAATAATTATTTTTGAGAACGCGCATAAGATTATGTAATTTTTAAATTTAATGCTGTTATTTTTACAAAAATGGATAAAATTTGAACAATTACCTCATCACCTAATATTTACAGTAAATTTTTTTGGCCATTGCACCCACGTGCCCAAAGCAATTTCTATAGTGTCGATTTGATATGTAGGAACGGGGACAGGTAGTGGCAAATGACCATACTTCTCTACGAAACGATAAATTTTCACTCGAAGGTGATCATTCATCATTCTAGACCCATGAACTGTAGTGGTCTCATCAAAAGCATAAGAATGTGCATCTGCCACTAGACAAGTCTTTCCACAAGTTGGATCTATCAAATACAATCGACATGGAGTTTCGTCCTAACAATAACTTAAAGTTCTAATTATGTAAGATAATTATTTGTACAAAGCACATGTATATATGATAATTATTTGTATAAAGCACATGTGTATATGATAAATATATGTACCTTCAACTTAGGAGAATGAGTGTCGAAAAATCCAAATAATGGAGTATGTAGCTGAGTGGGCTGTGAAGTAGCTAGCCCAGTAGATGGTGAAGCAGATGATGGAACAAATGGTGAAGCAGATGATGGAACAAATGGCGGAATAGGTAGCTGAGTGGGCTGAAAAGTAGCTGGCCCAGTAGATGATGAAGCAGATGATGGAACAAATGGTGAAGTAGGTGATGGTGCAACACATGGTGGAGTAGGTAGCTGAGTGGGCTGTGAAAGCGCCACATTCTGCATATATGTTGCAATGTCATTTCTCCACCTTTCAGTCATTTTCTGTATGAATGCTTCCTCTTGTTCCTGACTCGAGCTACAATAGTTCCTAGGAGGTGGACGACCAAAAGCCTTCCTATAGCCAACATTGTTGCCTCCAAAACCATAACAACGACCCGAATGATTTGGCTTCTCTCCAAGAGCCATAAAAAAGTCATATTTGTTATGTACCGGAGTGAACTCACCCTCGGCTTACTTCTCCTTGTACTCCAACTGCCCAAAAAACAAGTTACAAATAATAATGTATTTAATAAAGAAAAAACATATATATGTCAAACTAAAAGTTTTTGTGATATACATACGTATTTGTTAGCTGCAATCTTTGTTTCTTCAACTAGAATAAATCGTTGTTTAGTGACTGGATCTTTCTTATGCATCGCGCACCACCAGTCATCACCCCGATTAATATGAGAGGACACCGAGGAGGATGGTGTACTAGATGACGATCTAGAATCAAAACTAGGTGGACAAAAGTTCTCCTGCTTCCACAATTCTCTAGCATCCCCATAGTTCCTTTAACCTAAGTGGTGATGATGTGTATTCTTTTTTTGCACTCTCGAGCGCCTTTTCTCGCTTTTTCTGCAAAAAAAATGATGAGTTTAAAAAGTGATACCGCAAGTGCACGGTGTCTGTTGTTAGCAGAGACTTATCAAATACGGGTCGATTCCACAGGAACCCTTTTTCACTTTTATTCTCAACTCTTTTTTTATACTTATTTTTCATTTCATTTTTATCTTTTTTTTTCTTTTCTTTTTTTGAATTTTCTTTCCCGATCTTGCAATTCAATTTCCAAGCTCACTAAACATACTTTTCCATTCATTTAAACTAGGAATAGAGCACTTCAATTCAATACAAACCGAACCAAAATTAATAATCGCTCCCCCAAGCTGGGCTTAGGACATGAATCAAATGAGATCAAAGGTTTGTAAAGTAAGTATCAATCAAGCATAGTCAGAAAGGCTCAGCAGGCTAGAGAAAGGATAAATGAACACAAGAATAACTTTGGAGCTAAGATCATGAAATAAAATGCCTCAATCATCTCAAAATGTAAGCACTATCAAATATCAAGGAGTACCAAGTCAAAATCAAGATCAATGCCACAACTGAGAAACTAATCACACATGAAATAACAGGACTGACACATATACGTCAGTTCATCAGGCACAAAAGCTCACTTAGGTTAGGTGTCTGCACAATAAAGTTAAATAGAGCCAGAGATAGATCAATCAATCTCACCACAAATAATCAATTGCAAAACAATCATGCTATGAAGAATCATGAACAAGATGAATTATGCTTAGGAATTGTAGTAAAATATCAGTAAGGTTCTCAATAAGTGCTAGCAATAGTCCCATAGATGCAACTATAAAGAGATGAAATCTTATATGAGATGAGATATGCTAATGCAACTAAGAAAGCAATACAATTTTTTTGGTTGCACGTAAACTCCTACTCTTAGTGAGTGGTACAAACCGTGCAAGATCCTATGAAAGCAATAAAAAAAACTACTCTAAATGCAGCTAACATGCGCTAAGTAATGATGAAAAACATCCTCCCCCAAGATGAATGACACATTGTCCTCAATGTGAACAAAGAGGAATTAAATAAGGGAGAGATACAACTTACAAAACGGGTGGGTAATCAAAGGGAGTGTCAAAACGCATCGACACCTCCACCACAATCGATTGTTGTAATGAGGTAGTGAACTTAGCCCAAAAAAAATAAAATAAACTTGGATATGCTTGTACCTAGCAAAGACTTCATCACACATTAGCAAAGTTAGTCAAACCAAAAAAATTGAAAAAAGTCGGGTTGCCTCCCGATAAGCGCTGATTTTTAAGGTCCACACGACCATACTCAAGTCATCATTAATCGAAAGAATCCAACGCCTTGAGTAACTTGTCAAATGCCCCTGCAAACATGTCATTCCACACTACATATGGCTTGAAAACAAGCACATGATTATTAAAAAATAGGGCATAAGATTAATTAGAAGAGTTAATAAAATCAAAAGAAAAAGAACTAGAAGAAGAAGAAAAATCAAAAGGAAAGGAAAAACTAGGATATTTATAGCTTACCTCTAATTGTGCCTTAGGCAATTCAAACCTTTCAAACTGAGCATCAAGGTTGACTTGGCCTAATGTATCATGCAATGGAGATTTCTGTAGAAAGTACGAAGGGTTTAACATAGGGCATGAAGGACAAAGATCAAGCTTTTGTAAAGAAAGGACATATGGAAAAGGTGGGGTAGGCTCAACAATAATGCTTTTACCTACAATTTCACCCTCACTAATGAGCTTTTTAATACAAGATTCTTCAGCCAAAAGTTCCACAACCAATGATTTTTCAATCATAGACTCCACAACTAATGGTTCATTCTTCTCCACTACATCTACAACATCGTTCCAACAATCTTCGCCATCAGAATCGTAAAGAGATGGAAAGATATTTTCCTCTATTGTACTTTCATTCAAAGGGGGGTCGGGAAAGCATGACGAGGGATGTAAGAGAAGTGAAATGTCGTTAGGTTCATATGTAGATGAAAAGTTTATCGAAGAAGTGTTAGACACTTCACTTTCAACTATGGATCGATCGATATAAATACACTCACTACCAACTTCACCAATGACACCTTCACCTTCTACTAAATTATCATGAGTGAAATCAACCTCTTTCTCCTCCGAAGTATAATTCTCAACACCAATAATAGTTTCATCAAGTATGATATGTTGGTTATTAGATTGCTGCACAACAAGTAACTCGATAGATTTCGCCATGTTTTGGTAATCATGCGCCAATTCATTTAATTCTTCATTTTATTTAACAATATACTCTTGCATCATGTTATAAACTTCCTGACACTCAGATAACTTGGGTTGAGAATAATCATTGACATCAGGTTGGTAACAAGGGGTAAAATTAGACACATAAGACTCATGAGGGCAATGAGAATATTCGTAGGAATTCATGCACAAATTTTGTGAATTTTGATAATCATATGATACATCAAACACATAATCATTCGCATTATAATACCCATAATAATCATACTGCCCTTGATAAGTAGAATGGACTTCCCCAAGTGAATTATAATTACACCACTCCATGACAACACACTAAAAGAGAGGGGAAAAAAAAAACTATTCACAAAAGAAAAAAAAAATATATAAAGTTTAGTATCACCAACAATAAAAACTAACTAAAACAATACCGTCTCCCCGGCAACGGCGCCAAAATTTGATAGGCTGTCGTAAACCTATCAAAAATAATTCCTAGCAAACCTCCTAACAATGTAGTAGGGTAAGTAGGGTCGAATCCACAGGGAGATGGTTATTTTTAATTTGGCTTTCAAGTTTGGAAAAACTAAACAAAGTCACGGATTTAGGATTGAAGAAATTAAACAAAAAAATAACAAGATTATGGTCTAATCAATAAATTAAAGTCTAGGGCATACGTTCAGTCCACCATGCTTATACTAGTCTAAGAATACGAATCAATTCAATAACAAATAAACTAGAGGGTGAGTAATTAAAGAAATGGTTAATCCTTCGGTCGGGTATTAACACTTTCAATTCAACCTATGCTGTACGATCGCTAACATATTCAGAATTGCCAATTGTAATGAAGCCTCTAAGAATATGATCTTTCAATTCTAATTCCTATTAGCAAATTAATAAACTCTTGATATTAGCCAATTACAAGAATCAAACTATTAAAACTTATCAATTGGAATTACACAAAACTCTAATCTATAAATCAAACAATTTCAAAGTATAAATATCATGGTATAAACACGGCTTCCCTCCATTTGCCCTAGAAAAGAGACTACTCACTCATAATTGAAATAACTAGAGTAAAAGCAATAATTAACCTAGAATTCATGAATGAGAAATAACGAAAACAATAATAACAAACAACAATAATAAAGAGGAAGACAATAGCAATTATTAATAAAGAAGAAAACAATGGAAAATACCTCTAGAACTTGTATTAATGGAAGAGAAGCAAAAACTAGGGTTCCAAGGAAAGAGATGAAGCAAAACATAATACTAGAGTTTTTAGGAATAAAAGCATGAGAGAGAAATATAAAATAAATCTCCCTTTTATATTTGCTTCTAATCCAATTTCTAAATGAGTGAAAGAAAAAGAAATAATAAAGTAAACAAATAAAAGACGTTTGATGACGGGATGAAAATAGTGAAGCCAACACGAGATTGTGTCTCGCGTTGAGCCCGACCAGTGGGCGCTGGCTGGCCAGCGGGCCAGGCAGAAATTCAGGCGCAAGAGAAGAAGCTCCCGTTGGGCGCTGGTTCGCAGGCAGATTCGCAAGGTCAACTTTCGATGGCTGTATCTTGCATTCTAGGCATCGTCTATAGGCGTGTGACCTATCGTTGTGAAGATCTTCAAGTCTAGTTTCCAACGCAACTTGAATCACTTCAATACGATTTGTACAACTCGAGTTATGGTCAAAAGAGTGAACATGTGTTGGTTTTTATCACTTCGGAACTAGCGCATTTCTTCACTTTCAACTCAAATTCACTCTCGAAAGATATGCCGCGATCCTCATGGAAGCTACTTCACTTAATAAGATTACAAGGAACAAGAGAAGCATCCACGAACATAAATTCATCGATCAAAAGTCGCCATTCATCAACTCCCATTACAAGAATTATCCAATCCGTCCAAAATTGCTTCGAAAGCGTCCAAATGCACAAACGAAGCGTAATAGAGTATAAAATAGATAATCTATGCTAATTACACCTAAAATGCAACTATATGAACTAATATGCTCTAATAATGCAACCTAAATATGCCTAAAAACTCTATAGAAAAATGATTTATCAAATTCCCCCAAGCTAAACCATTGCTTGTCCCCAAGCAATAAGATATAGACATTGGAAAAGAAAGATGACCTACAAAATGGGACTACGATAGGGCCAAATACTCAATTGAAAGCACGAGAGATATAATCACTACACAAGATAAGCATCGAAACAAACCTGAACAAAGCCGCATAGCATGTCATGTAACATAATCGACTCTCCAATCATACCACAAACCATCTCCCCCAAGTTCGACTTAACCAAACTTTGATAGACCTCACTATAGTTATGTGCACTCATACTCTCATGTGTTTAAGGGGCAAACAATGACACTCAACCTAAATCAAATCAACTCAGATGAAGCACATACTCTTTAACTTTGACTTTTTGACTCACTTAATACTCAACAATGCAATACATAGTGATCAAGAGGACTTTTAAGGGTTGTAATGAGGCTAGGTTCAAGGGTATGAAAAATAATTTGGGATTTGTGGTGGAAGATTAAAGAAGGGGGAGCATCAAATAACTGAAAACGTAACCAAGAAAGGTCACAACTCCACGCAATAACCAACAATTCTCCAAAAATAACCAAACTTTTTCGATTCAAGAAATTCAATAGTAACCCCTTTTCACTTCTATTCTCAACTCTTTTTTTTCACTTATTTTTCATTTCATTTTTATCTTTTTTTTTCTTTTCTTTTTTTTGTATTTTCTTTTCCGATCTTTCAATTCAATTTCCAAGCTCACTAAACATACTTTGCCATTCATTTAAACTAGGAATAGAGCACTTCAATTCAATACAAACCGAACCAAAATTAATAATCGCTCCCCCAAGCTGGGCTTAGGACATGATCAAATGAGATCAAAGGTTTGTAAGGTAACTATCAATCAAGCATAGTCAGAAAGGCTCAGCAGGCTAGAGAAAGGATAAATGAACACAAGAATAACTTTGGAGCTAAGATCATGAAATAAAATACCTCAATCATCTCAAAATGTACGCACTATCAAATATCAAGGAGTACCAAGTCAAAATCAAGATCAATGCCACAACTGAGAAACTAATCACACATGAAATAACAGGACTGACACACATACATCAGTTCATCAGGCACAAAAGCTCACTTAGGTTACGTGTCTGCACAATAAAGTTAAATTGAGCCAGAGATAGATCAATCAATCTCACCACAAATAATCAATTGCAAAACAATCATGCTATGAAGAATCATGAACAAGATGAATTATGCTTAGGAATTGTAGTAAAATATCAGTAAGGTTCTCAATAAGTGCTAGCAATAGTCCCATAGATGCAACTATAAAGAGAAGAAATCTTATATGAGATGAAATATGCTAATGCAACTAAGAAAGCAATACAATTTTTTTGGTTGCACGTAAACTCCTACTCTTAGTGAGTGGTACAAACCGTGCAAGATCCTATGAAAGCAATAAAAAAAAACTACTCTAAATGCAACTAACATGCGCTAAGTAATGATGAAAAACATCCTCCCCCAAGATGAATGACACATTGTCCTCAATGTGAACAAAGAGGAATTAAATAAGGAGAGATACAACTTACAAAACGGGTGGGTAATCAAAGGGAGTGTCAAAAGGCATCGACACCTCCACCACAATCGATAGTTGTAATGAGGTAGTGAACTTAGCCCAAAAAAAAAAAAAAACTTGGCTATGCCTGTACCTAGCAAAAGACTTCATCACACAGTAGCAAAGTTAGTCAAACCAAAAAAATTGAAAAAAGTCGGGTTGCCTCCCGATAAGCGCTGATTTTTAAGGTCCACACGACCATACTCAAGTCATCATTAATCGGAAGAATCCAACGCCTTGAGTAACTTGTCAAATGCCCCTGCAAACATGTCATTCCACACTACATATGGCTTGAAAACAAGCACATGATTATTAAAAAATAGGGCATAAGATTAATTAGAAGAGTTAATAAAATCAAAAGAAAAAGAACTAGAAGAAGAAGAAAAATCAAAAGAAAAGGAAAAACTAGGATATTTACAGCTTACCTCTAATTGTGCCTTAGGCAATTCAAACCTTTCAAACTGAGCATCAAGGTTGACTTGGCCTAATGTATCATGCAATGGAGATTTCTGTAGAAAGTACGGAGGGTTTAACATAGGGCATGAAGGACAAAGATCAAGCCTCTGTAAAGAAAGGACATATGGAAAAGGTGGGGTAGGCTCAACAATAATGCTTTTACCCACAATTTCACCCTCACTAATGAGCTTTTTGATACAAGATTCTTCAGCCAAAAGTTCCACAACCAATGATTTTTCAATCATAGACTCCACAACTAATGGTTCATTCTTCTCCACTACATCTACAACATCGTTCCAACAATCTTCGCCATCAGAATCGTAAAGAGATGGAAAGATATTTTCCTCTATTGTACTTTCATTCAAAGGGGGGTCTAGAAAGCATGACGAGGGATGTAAGAGAAGTGAAATGTCGTTAGGTTCATATGTAGATGAAAAGTTTATCGAAGAAGTGTTAGACACTTCACTTTCAACTATGGATCCATCGATATAAAGACACTCACTACCAACTTCACCAATGACACCTTCACCTTCTACTAAATTATCATGAGTGAAATCAACCTCTTTCTCCTCCGAAGTATAATTCTCAATACCAATAATAGTTTCATCAAGTATGATCTGTTGGTTATTAGATTGCTGCACAAGTAAGTCGATAGATTTCGCCATGTTTTGGTAATCATGCGCCAATTCATTTAATTCTTCATTTTGTTTAACAATAGACTCTTGCATCATGTTATAAAGTTCCTGACGCTCATATAACTTGGGTTGAGAATAATCATTGACTTCAGGTTGGTAACAAGGGGTAAAATTAGACACATAAGACTCATGAGGGCAATGAGAATATTCGTAGGAATTCATGCACAAATTTTGTGAATTTTGATAATCATATGATACATCAAACATATAATCATTCGCATTATAATACCCAGAATAATCATACTGCCCTTGATAAGTAGAATGGACTTCCCCAAGTGAATTATAATTACACCACTCCATGACAACACACTAAAAGAGAGGGGAAAAAAAATTATTCACAAAAGGGAAGAAAAAAAAATATATATACAGTTTAGTATCACTAACAATAAAAACTAAATAAAACAATACCGTCTCCCCGGCAACGGCGCCAAAATTTGATAGGCTGTCGTAAACCTGTCAAAAATAATTCCTAGCAAACCTCCTAACAGTGTAGTAGGGTAAGTAGGGTCGAATCCACAGGGAGATGGTTATTTTTAATTTGGCTTTCAAGTTTGGAAAAACTAAACAAAGTCACGGATTTAGGATTGAAGAAATTAAACAAAAAAATAACAAGATTATGGTCTAATCAATAAATTAAAGTCTAGGGCATACGTTCAGTCCACCATGCTTATACCAGTCTAAGAATACGAATCAATTCAATAACAAATAAACTAGAGGGTGAGTAATTAAAGAAATGGTTAATCCTTCGGCCGGGTATTAACACATTCAATTCAACCTATGCAGTACGATCGCTAACATATTCAGAATTGCCAATTGTAATGAAGCCTCTAAGAATATGATCTTTCAATTCTAATTCCTATTAGCAAATTAATTAACTCTTGATATTGGCCAATTACAAGAATCAAACTATTAAAACTTATCAATTGGAATTACACAAAACTCTAATCTATAAATCAAACAATTTCAAAGTATAAATATCATGGTATAAACACGGCTTCCCTTCATTTGCCCTAGAAAAGACTACTCACTCATAATTGAAATAACTAGAGTAAAATCAATAATTAACCTAGAATTCATGAATGAGAAATAACGAAAACAATAATAACAAACAACAATAATAAAGAGGAAGACAATAGCAATTATTAATAAAGAAGAAAACAATGGAAAATACCTCTAGAACTTTTATTAATCGAAGAGAAGCAAAAACTAGGGTTCCAAGGAAAGAGATGAAGCAAAACTTAATACTAGAGTTTTTAGGAATAAAAGCATGAGAGAGAAATATAAAATAAATCTCCCTTTTATATTTGCCTCTAATCCAATTTCTAAATGAGTGAAAGAAAAAGAAATAATAAAGTAAACTAATAAAAGACGTTTGATGACGGGATGATAATAGTGAAGCCACCACGAGATTGTGTCTCGCGTTGAGCCCGACCAGTGGGCGCTGGCTGGCCAGCGGGCCAGGCAGAATTTCAGGCACAAGAGAAGAAGCTCCCGTTGGGCGCTGGTTCGCAGGCAGATTCGCAAGGTCAACTTTCGATGGCTGTATCTTGCATTCTAGGCATCGTCTATAGGCGTGTGACCTATCGTTGTGAAGCTCTTCAAGTCTAGTTTCCAACGCAACTTGAATCACTTCAATCCGATTTGTACGACTCAAGTTATGGTCAAAAGAGTGAACATGTGTTGGTTTTAATCACTTTGGAACTAGCGCATTTCTTCGTTTTCAACTCAAATTCACTCTCGAAAGATATGCCGCGATCCTCATGGAAGCTACTTCACTTAATAAGATTACAAGGAACAAGAGAAGCATCCACGAACATAAATTCATCGATCAAAAGTCGCCATTCATCAACTCCCATTACAAGAATTATCCAATTCGTCCAAAATTGCTTCGAAAGCGTCCAAATAGCTATGAAACATTAAGAAAACCACAAACGAAGCGTAATAGAGTATAAAATAGATCATCTATGCTAATTACACCTAAAATGCAACTATATGAACTAATATGCTCTAATAATGCAACCTAAATATGCCTAAAAACTCTATAGAAAAATGATTTATCAAAAAACAAACACATTAAGTTAGTAGAATATAATTTAAATTAATAAAACTAAGTTAATTAGATTATAAACTTACTACAGCCTTATCTGACGTCATAGCCTCTTTGAAGGTAAGCCAATCCTCCATCTTGATGTGCTTGTATACATCTGGCGGAGTATCACCTAGCTTCTATTCCTTTGATCTGACTTTGGTCATTGTGATCCAACCAGATACCAATTTGCTCATAAAATCCCTCCATCAAGAGTTCACAACAGTCAAGTACTGCTTCCTATAGCTTATCTCGTCCGGAAGGTGAAACATATTATGTATTCCATCATAAGCAAATAAATAAGCACGTTAGGTCATCATTAGTACAATAAATCCCAAAATTGTAAATGAAACATATCTGACCATAGTGTCTGTCCACAACAAATCCAACAGGGCAGGAGAAATGTTTCTCCATTTCCAATTGATGTTAAGCCTGCATATAGAAAGACCGACCCAAATACCATACTTGGCTCGCCACAGACCTAATAGAAAAAACAATTAGAAATCCAAA